>JZLH01S0111829.1:140125-158593 GCA_001188425.1 Eucidaris tribuloides | reverse complement strand
AGTCCCCATTACCCCTATTTTACAATGTGGATGCAGTCCCTCTTACCCCCTCCGTTTACAGTGCAGATACTGGATAACACCCCCGGCCTTTCTTGGTACGGTCGCAACAAAACGCATGAGTACTGCAATCACAACTCCCGAATTCATGTACGTTTTCAGTAAAGGCCAAAGTTTTCCACGTTACAATGTCAAATTCCGATTTTCCCCGTTTTACAAATATCAAATTCCGTTTTTCTCCGCCATGTAATTAAGCAGTTTTCCGACTTGAAATTTGTAAAAATCACAAATAACATCAAGCCTATACTAGGCCCATGGGGGTTTTGATTCGGGTTTGGGGACATATTTACAAGTATTTTGAGGCATGATTTTTTGTTTTCATTTTTGTTCAAAATGCTGTTTTCCGCGTTATACCGTGATTTCCGTGAAAAATCCGCAACGCAGAAAACTCCAGTCTTTACTTTTTAGCCTTCACCCCGACGTAGGCTACTTACTTGATGTGACACATTCACATTAGGCAATGGTCCCCGCCAGGTGCAACCCCCCCCCCCACACACACACACACACACACACACACACACCCGCTTTCATCTTCCAAAATTATGAATGATGATTATGATGATAACGACGACGACGATGACGATGATACAATGAATATGATGATGAATGTAATGATGATGACACGATGAATGATATCAGGAATGAACTTAAAACTGTTGTAGTAGTCTATAATTGCAATCAGGTACGTAGGAAAATAGAAGAAAGTGTGTGCATTGCATAGAAATAACTAGTGTCTCGTTTACTGTCTCGGGCATTAGTGTCTCGGTCTCGTCTCGGCTGATTCTGAAAACAAATGTCTCGGTCTCGTCTCGGTCTCGAACGCTAATTGTCTCGGTCTCGTCTCGTCTCGGCTGAAACTGTCTCGGACCCAACACTGCCGTACTGACAATCCGACAAGATGCTTCAAATAGAGGAGGAATAGTTATGCCTGAAGCATTGTTAAGGCGTAATTGAACAAAATTACCCGTTTAAAAACTCTGAGCTATTTAATCATCCATATTATGAGTGTCTCCGACAACGTCTAAAAATGGAACCCTGAAAAAATATGATCATCGAGTGTTTTAAAATGGTAAAAATCTACCCGTACCCAGTTTTGCCGTGAATATTTCGCCTATGGGCTGCTGTGTTACTGTTATGAATTCGCCTGAGGATGCGTTCCGTGTGATGTTTAACCATGCATATCTTGTCAGTGACATCATTACTTTCCCATTGTTTTTCATTTTTATTTATTTTAGGATGTTTATTTGCTATTTCAAGCGCTACTACGTAGCTCATAATATTATGTTTGTCATTTTGTTTTTTTTTTGAATTTAACCACCACAATTTTAAACGCCGGATGTCTCTTTGGCATGCCTAATATTTAACATTGTGCAACTACACTGGTCTATAGAAGAAAATGCTATACAAGAACCTTCAGGAAAGTGTAAGAGATAGAAACAGTTGTTTTTTTATAGAAATATTGTAAATGTTTCACTTCCATTTGATTTTTAAATTCTACTAGTAGTACTAGTCTATATTTAGACAGTGCATGTAGGTCTCTTTTTACCTCCATGGACCGTGCCATAGTGCACTAGGTTTTTACACGTAAATGACCTTGCATTTCTTTCAGTACCTGACACATGCCAGCATAACCGTCTGGTATTACATAAGTACTGTAAACCAGCCTGATACTAGTATACCTATGGATTTGGAACAGTGTGCCTAGAACATACACAACACAACTAGTGGTCTTTGCGCATTTTTTAAAATCTAGGTAACTTCTGATTTTCGGATTTCACAGGACAAGTCCTTTATGAAAAGCCTAAGGGCATGAATAATGTTTTGCTATGTTATGGGAGGGTTGTAAATGAGATTCCGTACCTTTAATTCTGTCTGTATGTTGAACGCTGCGGACTGAGAAGTCATTTTTGGCAATGTTATTTAAGTTTTCAGAAAGAGCTAAGAGTTCCATATAAATATGGTTCTGCTCCTTTTCTCAAAAAGGTGCACCACCCACCGTTGTGAGTGAAGATGGATATTGTGACATTCTCTTCGATAAAACACCTCGGTCTCTTGCAACGGAAACGTATGAATCACTCTCCAACAAATACGACCAACCTCCCAACCACGGGCACATATACATGTCAGTTATTGAGTAATGATGATGATGTTGTTGATGATGATGATGATAATGATGGTGGTGATGATGATGATGATGATGATGATGATGATGATGATGATAATGATGGTGGTGATGATGATGATGATGATAATGAGATGATAGCGAGATGATGATGATGATGATGATTATGATGATGATGACATTGAGATGATATTGATGATGAGGAGGAGGTTGAGGATGATGGTGGTGGTGATGATAATAATCATCATCATCATCATCATAATAATAATAATAATAATAATAATAATAATAATAATAATAAAATAATAATAATAATAATAATAATAATAATAATAATAATAATAATAATAATAATAATAATAATCATAATCATAATAATAATAATAATAGATAATAATATAATAATAATAATAAATAATAATATATAATAATAGTATAATACTAAATATAATAATATAATAATAATAATAATAATAATAATAATAATATAATAATAATTACTTACCTTACTAAAAGATCGTAGGTGAATTCAATATACTGACCGCTTATGTATAATAATAATAATAATAATAATAATAATAATAATTCACTTTGATCAGATTTTATGTGCAATACCGTAAACTGTTGTTGTTTATAACGATGTATATATACATTGATGTAACTGCTTTGTAAACTGTTATTTATCAGTCTTCGGACTGCTCTGAACAGTGGATTTTATTATAAACCACATTGAATTGAATTGAAATAATAACGATTATTAATAATGACAACAATGATATCTGCCGTAGTTTCACTTGTGAACAAGTAATGTAATTGCAATGAAAATATCAGTTGTACATATAGGCAATGGAATGATTGATAAATAAATGTTTGTTTTTGTTCTTGTTTGAGAGTGATTTGTTAAAATTCTATTTGATAGAATTAATATCACTCAAATATAAATAAACATGGTTGGATTATAAATTATTATAACATGATATTGGGCTTCTGAGGAATGAACTAATTTCATCTTCGCCCACCAGTCCCTGAAATAAGTATTGCACTAATATTGAATTGAATTAAATTGAATTGATTTTATTTACCACTTTCATTAAAAACAATATTACAAATATACAAGATATATATACAAAGTATGCATAGTTGACAAAATTACGAAAAAAAAACACCAGGAAAAAACACACAGACATATTATAACAAAGAAACAAAATACATGTACACGTATTAACAAAAAAATAACAAACGTAGACTGAAAAGTGGGTGGACCATTAAAAAAGTTTCGGCGAAACTTACGAAATAAATGATCCACAAAAATGTCTTATTAGTGAAAATTGTTTTTCGTTTGAATTACTTACATCACAAAACATTAAATGGGGGGGCGAAAAAATTATATTTGTTGCAGTAAGAAATGTTTAAGCCTGGATTTGAACGTATTAAGTGTTTTGCATGCCTTAATTTCACTTGGCAATTTGTTCCAAAAGAGTGGACCTTTATAAGTATAAACAGATTGTGAAAAAGAAGTGTGACCAAATTTTACTCGTATATCTGATGAGGATCTGGTGTTGTGGTTGTGAACACTCTTGTTAGGTTGGAATAAATGATCAAAAATTGAAGGTAACATATTATTATTGAATAAATACATGAAAATTCCTAATTGATATTCATGAAGTAGATTAATAGGTAAAATTCTTAGTCTTACAAATAATGGAGTGCTGTGGCTACGAAATGGTTTACTGCATATAATTCGAACGGCTTTCTTTTGCATGATCAATAAACGGTCAAGTAAATATTTATTGCAGGAACCCCAAGTAATATATTATTATAGGACAAATGCGATAAAATCATAGAATTATATAGAGTAAGTAATATATTTGTAGGTAAAAATTCCTTAAGTTTACTCATAACTCCAATAATTTTAGAGGTTTTGCACAACACATCACAAACATGACTTTTCCATTTCAGGTTGTCATCTATACTGATTCCAAGAAACTTGGTATTAGTTACACGACTTATTTGATTTCCATTAATAAAAACCTTTAAATTTGATATATCTACATTTGTACGATTAAAAACCATTAAATGTGTTTTATCATAGTTCAGTTGTAATTTATTAGCATTTATCCACTCATTGACCTTGTTCAATTCAGAGTTTAGTATCCGAGCCAAGCACTCCACATTCTTGTGGGTAAAAAATATGTTGGTATCAACGGCAAACAACAGATAATTTAAAACGGGGGACGACCAACACAAATCATTAATGTATATCAGGAATAGAAGGGGTCCAAGAATAGACCCTTGTGGTACCCCACAAGTTACAGTCTGTAAACAAGAATTATGAGAGTTAAAAGCGGTAAATTGTTTGCGGTCGGATAAATAATTACGAAATAAATTTAAAGCAATGCCTCGGATTCCATAGAAGTTCAATTTAGCAAGAAGTATTTCATGGTTAATAGAATCAAACGCCTTTTGAAAATCCAAAAATATTCCAACGGTAATTTCTTTATTTTCAAAAGCTTGTGTTATATGTAACAAAAATTCCAAAAGGACATGTGATGTGGAGTGCTTGGCTCGGAAACCAAACTGCTTGTTGCAAAGGATATTATGTTTGTCCAGAAATTTTTGAAGTCTACTATAAATGCACGTTTCAAATATTTTAGAGAAGATTCGTAATAGAGAAATTGGTCTGTAGTTTGAGAATTCATGTTTTGGACCTTTTTGTACACTGGTATAACCTCTGCAATTTTTAGCTCAGAAGGTACAACACCAAACTCAAAACAAGCATTGAAAATATTACACAGTGGTTTGCAAATAACATTAATAACTTTCTTAATTACACTAATGTCTATTTCATCGTAGCCAGGTGATTTACCATCTTTGAGTGACAGTGCAATCTCTATGATTTCTTTTGGTGTAATTGATGTAAAGAAAAAAGAATGGGGAAAATGACCACGTAGAAATGATGTGAAATGTTTACTCGTCTCCTTCTGAACACATTTGATTACCTATATTAATAAAGAAATCATTGAACTTATTTGCAATTTCTACTGGATCAATAATATGAGAATCATTTTCTTGAAAAACAGACATATCAGTTATACTGCGTTTTTTGTGTAAAATGTCATTGATTACTTTCCACGTTCTGTTTATATCACCTTTCATTCAAATTAATAAAGTTATTTGCATGATATTTACGTTTGGCAGATCGCAGCTTATTTGTATACTTATTACGGTATTTGTTATAACATTCTTTATGGTATGAAGATGGATTTTTAATAAACTTCCTGTATAAATTATTCTTTTTAGAACACATCTTTTTCAAATCATTAGAAAACTACGGTTTACATCCATTTCTCTTAGAAACTTTCTTGATAGGAAAGCATGTATCATATAAATTGGAAAATGTATCAATAAATTGTTTGTAAGTATCGTTTGGTGACCTTATATTACCAAGTTTCAAAGCTTTATCAAAATCAATTTGTACAAGACTAATTGTAAACAGATTCATGTTTTCCTCACTAGTAACACGTCTATATACCGGAGTATCTCTCTGATAAAAGGTAGGAAATTCAAATATACAATGAATAGGCAAATGGTCTGATATATCTGTGGTTAAGATACCAGATGAATTATTGCACGTACAATTAGAAAAAATATTGTCAATCAATGTTGCAGACACATCAGTAATCCTGGTTGGTTTGGTTATTAAAGGATTGAAACAGTGTGAATAAAATAGTTCCAATATGGAAACAATCATTATGAACTACATGTATGTTATAAAAAAATATACATCCGAAGGAGATTAGTATATATTGTAAGGATGAATTTTACTTCATCGTGATGGATGCTGCTAGTTTTATACTTTACTAGCTTTCTCGGCGCTTCGCGCCTCGAAAGCCAGATGTGGGGTTTTGTACAGCAACTACCACTGATACTCTTCCTATACTACTACTTCTACTTCTAGTCCTCCTACTGCTAGTAATATTAATTCTACTTCTACTACTACTTGTACTACTACTACTACTACTACTACTACTACTACTACTACTACTACTACTACTACTATACTACTACTACTACTACCACTACCACTACCACCACTACTACTATTACTACTACTAATTCTTCTTCTATTATTGTGATTATTATGATTATTGTGATTATGATGATGACGGTGATGGTGATTATCATTATTGTTGTTGTTATTAGTAGTAGTAGTAGTAGTAGTAGTAGTAGTAGTAGTAGTATTACTGTTATTATTATTATTATTATTATTATTATTATTATTATTATTATTATTATTATTATTATTATTATTATTATTATTATTATTATTACTATTATTATCATTCTCATCATCATCATCATCATCATCATTCATCATCATCATATCATCATCATCATCATCATCATATCATCATCATAATCTATCATCATCATTCCTGAACAGGAACTTCAGATTGATTCCCTGCTCCATAATGTGACCACTTCTGGTCTCATGATAGAGTGTAGCAGGGACATCGCCGCTGACAGCCCGAGAAGGGAAATGGGCGAACAATGCATGTGTTGAATGGTGATAAGATGTTGAGCAACACAATGACATGGGTGGTCGGTCGATTGATATTACATCATAGGTGTCGCTGACAGTTTGATTTCTTTTTCTCACATGTCAATTTTTCCAGGTAGGGTGTTTTTTCTAGTCCTCCTACTGCTAGTAATTTAATTCTATTTTACTACTACTTGTACTACTACTTCTACTACTAACTACTACTTACTATACTAACTAATAATACTACTACTATACTACTACTACCACTACCACTCCACACTACTACTATTACTATTATTCTTCTTTATTATTGTGATATGATATTTGTGATTATGATGATGACGGTGATGGTGATTTCATATTGTGTTCGTTAGTAGTAGTAGTAGTAGTAGTAGTAGTAGTAGTAGTAGTAGTAGTAGTAGTAGTAGTAGTAGTATGATCATCATCATCATCATCATCATCATCATTCCTGAACCAGGAACTTCAGATTGATTCCCTGCTCCATAAATGTGCCACTTCTTTTCTCATGATAGAGTGTAGCAGGGACATGCCGCTGAACAGCCCGAGGAAGGGAAATAGGCGAACAATGCATGTGTTGAATGGTGATAAGATGTTGAGCAACACAATGACATGGGTGGTCGGTCGATTGATGATAGTGAGCTTTCGTTTTGACAACGGACGGACTCAAGAACGGTAATCCGATATCAAGATCGATCTGCGCATGCGCCACCCCCCGCATCGCTGTCCGCGTTGAGAATCAAGAACGGGAATTCTGAGATTTTTCGTTCTTGAGTAGGAACAACGAGTTGAGGACAGCAGCCAATCAGCACCCGTACAGATGATGTCAGTGCAAATCGCACGTGCGCGCGCGCGGGTATGGGATCGAGGCTGAATTTTGTAAACAAGCTCTCGCACGTTTTCCATACACGTAGAGTTTATAGGTGCATTGATTCACAAGTTTGTAGGAAACATGAATTCAGGTTCTCATCATGGTCATGCAAATGATAAATGATAAATAATATTTGTAAACGTCTAAATTGTTTTATATCATCATCATCATGAATGTAAAAATTATCTCGCCCCCAGATTCACACACACGTGCCTACCTGGTTGTAGTGTAGTCGCTATGATGTGCTGTAAGTCGCTATGATGTGCTGTAGGGCCTACGTGTGAGGGCAGGAATGTTCATCTATGAACTTGAAGTTTTGAACTCCATTTTTAAAGACATATTTCACATTTTCTTGGTTTGTTGATGTCATACAGTAAAACACATTCTTCATAATCTAAGATATCACAAATATATCCTAAAATTGCTGTGAAGGCTCGTCATTATAGCTAACAGTAACATGCATTATAGATTTCTGATTGAATTTACGCGCGCCCGGGTCACGGGCCGGTAGAGGCGGGTCAGTCACACACACCGCCGCTCGCGTTCTTTGTCTTATTTTGCGAAACTGCGAGTGAATACCACGGACGGACGGCTAGAACGGATTGCTCACTGTTCTCGTTTTCGTCCGCGGTGTCAAAACGAAAGCTCCCTATTACATCATAGGTGTCGCTGACAGTCTGATTTCTTTTTTCTCACATGTCAAATTTTTCCCAGTAGGGTGGTTTTTTTTTTGGGGGGGGGGGATCTCATGTAAATATAACCAAAATTATAAATACTAATTAACTATAAGTTACATAGTATAATGTCTCAATTTGAAAATTATTTATTATTTTTGTGTAATACTAAATACCATTTATTTATTTATGTATTTATGTATTTATGTATTATTTATTTATTTATTTATTATATTATTTTTATTTATTATAGGGGCGTGACGCTGAACATCCGAGGAAGGGCCACACATTGAAATAGGTGAAACAATACATGTATTATGCCAGAGTTTGATAAGATGTTGAGCAACACAATGACAGGTGTGGCCTGACAGTCTGATTCTTTTTTCTCACACGTCAGATTTTTCCCAGTAGGTGGTGGATTTTTTTTTTTGGGGGGGGATCCCATGATAAAATATAAATTACAATAGTATAATGTCTCATTTTAATTTTTTTTTCATTACTTATTTATTTTAATGATTTATTATTTATGTATTTAGTTATTTATTTGTATGTATTTATTTATTTATGTATATATTTATTTATATTCATTTATCAATCAAATTTATTAATTGTCCCACCGAAGTAGTTTATGATGCGACTTTCCCTTCATTTACTATTATACTACTAACAACGAGGATAGCCAGATTTTTGGGGGCGAGGTGGGGTGGGGGAGGGCATGACTTCATTTATGATCGAACTATTTCGAAATCTAAATCGATAATAATAATAATAATAATAATAATAATAATAATATATAATAATAAAATAATAATAATAATAATAATAATAATGAGATGATATGATGAGAGAGGATAAATATGAATATAATTATTTCCATCATATTATTATATAATCATTAATATATATTATTATTATTATTATATATTATTATATTATATTAATTATTATTAATTATTAATTAATCACTCCTCCTCATTATCATCTTCAACATCATCATCATTAGGCCTATAAGTAATATTACATGATATTATAGAAGCAATGTTGCATTTATATTATGGCGTGGAAAGTGGAACCATAGATTTACTCGAAACGGGAATAAGCCAAACATTCACACACACCGCGCGCGCGACACGACACACACACACACACATACTCACACACACACAAACACCACACATATGCACACGCACAAACACACACAAAACAAAACACATAACACACCCACGGGCGCACTGAAAGGGCCGCATGCAATTCAGTTGAAATGCGAATGCTTAGCATAGTCTTTGCACGTCAGACAGGCGTACACAACAGGGACAAGCTCACAAACACAGGCATACACAGGCGTATACCCCGGCCCCGTGGTTATGTTGGTTTGCCGCATGATACCGTTACATGTACTGTACTTGTAATAGGGCCTAATCCTAATGCATCTTCCTTGTAGACCTGCAAGATTTACGTCTGAAGGGACATGTTGAGAAGTACAGTTTTTACACATGTAAGACTAAGATATCACAACTTCTGGCTGTGAATTCTGCTGTAAATGCAGAGATGCAACCTGCAACACTTAAAAAAATCGTACTTAACATGCCAAAAAACCATATTTCAAAAAAAAAAAACGTATTTATAATATACATCGTGAAAGCTTGCAAACACACTAACCACTTAGCACAGGTCGATTCCAATTCACACACTGATAATGATAATCCAAGCCCAGACCATCATGTTGGAAGTCACTGACTTGCCTTGGTAGTTTCTACGTAAATACTTACCATTCCTTCTTCAGTGTTCAAACTCGTCCTTCACCGAATATTAACATTGCATTTCAGTCCAATATTGTGGGAATTTTGACCATAATTCCGATTTGCGTTCGTTTGACAGATTTCTTAAATTAACTCTTCCATCCACTCATAGACATTGATGTTTGTTACAGCCAACATACACCGATATCTATGAATGGGACTGACCATATTTCTCCGCAGGGATTAAGTCTTTTTGGTTCTGTTGGCTAAGCTGTCAATGCATGCTGGGTAATAAGTTGGGAGAATTATTTGATCATGAAAATGTTTCACTCAGAATTCATTGCCTAACTTCTCCAAGTTGAGAGAATTAACATGCGATCATACAAATACACAGAAAAATAAAGCAAAATTCATGAATGGTTGACCCGATCTAATTGGCTGTGAGCTACGATTTCCGACCAAACCTCCTTGGTTGACCTGATCTGATTGGCTGTGAACAAAGCAATATATACATGACCAAAGCGTGACATTAGCCTTTTATAAGTATAGATTTCAAAGCAATCATAGACAAACTGAAGATGATTAAACATATGAATGGCGGTTTTCGTATATATAAATAACAGTTAGTACGTTTGGATAACGATTATTCACCTACGGATCGATTACTGTATTTACAGTAAATGAGTTGCTTGTTCTTTCAACATAGATGGCAGCAGCCAAGAATCGAATTGAAACTACCTCGTGTCAAATATTTCAGTTGGAATTCGATTTTAATGTCTTCACTTGCTCGGATCTCTTGTTGAATGACACTAAAAAAATCATTCAACAATAGTGGAGTGGAGGTGAGGGGCGGAATGGGGTGAGGGAGGGTGGGTGTTGAACCTTTCGTCTGTTAAATTCCTCGTCCATCTGATTGATGTGTACATTTCTGTCACATTTCTTTCTGTCATATGAATTTTTTAACAAAAAAAAAACCCGATCCCCTTTTTCGCAGAGAAATCCGAGGTACCGCACAGGTCATGCGTCACTGCTCTCACACGTCCTGTGTATAGGAGGAAGCGACGGACTGCTGTCATTGTTCTCATTCACACTCGAACGCATAATAATAAAGGCTGTGTGCAGCAGCTGACTGAGAGAAAATGTAGTTTGTGTTTGGTTTTTGCCAATTCCGCGGGCCTTCTCCTAGCCAATAAAATGTGATTTTTACATTTTTAGAATCCTCAGACTTCCCTCTACATACACCTATCGTCAATATATTTATAAATGGCGCACTTTCATTTTATGAAGCGGCAAAGTCAGAAAAATTGTGAAAAATGGGGATCTTTCACGAGATTTTTTTTAACCAAAAAGGAAGTCTTTAGAATCAATTCCGCGGGTCATAACATTGACTTCGGTCACATATTTTGATATAACCTAAAAGACAAACCTTTGATTATCATACATCTCGTGTCAATAGTATATAAAGCTTGTAGATTTGCTACAATGGCAAAAAATGTGCCAAAAACGACGGTTTTAGTTCCAGTTTACCATTGTGTTGCAAAACTGTAGACCATGAAGAAAGTAAAAGATCGCTTAGAAATTGATATGGTTTTTAGTTTGTTTAGTATAATTGAAGACTGTAGAATAAGAAGTACTGAAGTCACATAATACTGCTTTTGAGAACCAAGGCTCAAATTTTTCAAATTTTTCTACAGATCACAAGTGTTTAAGTTGTACATCCAAACTTGGTGAAGACTTTAAATGACACAATAAAAGATGCATACAGGACAAAAACAAACATTGTGTCACTTGTCGATTTCCAATAATCAATCATCTACATTGTGGACTTAAGTACTTCTTCCTCTAAAAATCAGGGTCTGATGAAACATATGCAAATCTCGATTAAATAAATGTCAAAAACACTTCATTGTATATATTTTTGGAATGTCCTCGGTAAGACGAACAATTTGATACGCAATCGTTGTCGAATTTGGACGTTGTTTGAAATTTGACTTCATTTGACCTGTGATCGGAAGTGACCCTATATCTCATCAAAAAACACAAAATACATGACAAATTATATTTTCTTGAATCTTTTAACTAGTCAAGTAATTTGAGATACATTTTGAAGAAATTAGACCAAGTTACAAATTTGACCCTGGTAGACCCCTCCCGTGACCCAACTAGGGAAGGGACAAATTGACCAAAATTTTGTCAAAAAAAATCCCGGCATGTAACAACTTCAAAACAATCACTTACTCAATTTCGTCAAAATGTGACTTAAGTACTACTTATTCTACACTCTTCAATTGTAAATATATTTATTTGTTTCGTATTATTTTGTATGCCATGCACAGCTCCCTTGAAAAGCAGGTCTTGAGGATCTGAATCCGACTACTCTGAAAAAAGGCGAAAATAAGTAAAAAAAAAAAATAAATAAATAATAATAATAATGGGGGTTGCAGCACATTTGATTATGCTATTGTTTCTCATGAATTGGATTATAACATACAAAACTTCCACGTTGACTTATTTGATAAGTGTTTATCAGACTTGCACTGTCCTATTGTCATGACTGTACATTCAAATCATATATACACACAATAAAGTAACACATGATGATGCAGAAGGTGGAGTGGT
This sequence comes from Eucidaris tribuloides, assembly GCA_001188425.1. Classification (NCBI taxonomy): domain Eukaryota; kingdom Metazoa; phylum Echinodermata; class Echinoidea; order Cidaroida; family Cidaridae; genus Eucidaris; species Eucidaris tribuloides. The sequence continues at coordinate 145,950 of JZLH01S0111829.1, read as the reverse complement.
ACTCAACATAAGTATATGTCTTTCTTGTGGAATTGTGAAAATGCAAATAATTGTCACGAATTGTGGAAAATATTCATAAAAATGTCAGTCAGGAACTGGTAAATCATTGCTATTCTAAAGTTTGTCCTAAAGTCCTTTTTACAGGCTGTAAAATAAGCAGTCAAAGACAGTTAAGATCCATGAAGAACAGCATAATCAGATAATGTAACTCGTTCTTCAAAATTACGGGTTTATGATGAGTGTGATGCTGCTCGCAAAGTCTACCTTGATTTAAGGAATAATCATAGCAGGAAAACCTAGCTATGCAGAAGATTTAGATGTAGAAGTTTCACATATTGACGTCTTACAAAGTGATTTTCTTTTGGCAAGTGTTTCCTGATGTTCCTAGCATGGATCGCTTCAAGTCAGCAGTTAATGCACATTTGTTATACTCTCATGCTCATAATTATGGAATATTTGGTTGATACTTAAGTTCTTTCTCCTATATCGTCCAAATTTTTCAAGATAAGTGTTTATTTCACAAAAACGCAGTATGTAAAGCAATTTTGGGTTTCCTGAGATGACTAAATTAAAAACTAAAATACGTTTCAGCGCAATAACAACTACATATTTATTTTGTTTTTAAATCCACAAAAATCATGGAAAAGTATTAAATTAAAGTAACTTTAATAAACAAAAAACAAAACTGATAAATTTGTATCTAATGTTACTTATCATTAGATTAACATCAGAATTGTCTGCTTACAAGGTCTAATTAACGCGCGACTCTAACACCACGTGACTCAACAACAACAAACAAAATACGCCATTTATAAACACAGGTTTTAGTGTCGAGTCGGACGCTACAAAATGCTCAGCATTCCTGAAATTCTTAGATTATAATTGTTTCACCTTAAGTGAGCAATATTAATCTCAGATGTACCGTTCACGGAAAAATGGCAACTTCTAAAATGTTTCTAAAATATTCCATAATTATGAGCATGAGTGTATAGCTCAGCATTTATTATGTAGTGAGATATTGACTAGCCTACTTGTGATGTATTAAATTGTACAGAATGACCTCATTTCATCTATTCGATGGCACCAACAGGCCTTAAATTTATCTTATTTCAAAAGTATAAGAATTATTAAAACAAATTACAGAGATACAAAAGAAGAAAGTATGGTAAATATTTGAATGCTTCTTAACAGTCCTTAAACAAAGGTAATCGTAATCCTATTGGGATTTATAATACAGCCATGGTTAGCGATCAAAAGTGCCACGAACGTTTCGTTAAGTGATCTTGTACATAAATCTTTAGGAAATGTATGTAAATTGGAGGATCATTCAGTGGACAGGATGTCTTTGGATGCTGATAATATGACAATACAAAATGATTCGTTTGAATTAACTCATCACAAAGAGGATGAATGATTGATTAATAATTTGAAAAAAAATGCTGAAGCTTTACTTGTGGTAATTATATAATCAGAAATATTTTTTGAACAATTGCCTTTTAAAAATGCGTGGGATAACTGTTGATTTTTTTTTCAATATTGTTTTAAACAGTAGAATTGTACATTCTGCATAGGCATAATTATCCCAATTTTTAATTTGTGACGCGGCAACAAAAGAATCAGAGCGTACATATTGACACTAACCCATTCAAACACGTTGTATTTATCACAAAACAAGGTTGACGGGAAGGCTGTATGGTCCTACATTATTACACACGTACCACTACTACCACCACCACCACTGCTTTTGGTAATATAATACTAGCATTAATTAAACCGCTTCTAGCCTGTCGGGCGTCATTGATTTGGCTCTTGAAAAAGAAATATTTTATTACATGTACTTCATAATGCAAATAGGATCACATCTAAAACGTGATATTAGTTTTATATCGTGGCGGTGTTGAATAATTATTGCACACACTGTTGATCTAATATCTTATACCAATAAATGAATGATACGGTGTACTAAAATTACGAGGGATATTTGATAATTATGACTGAAATGCATTCTACATTTATATTAACAACCTAGAAATCTAAATACATGCTGCTGGATAACAAATTACATGGAATCAAATGACATAATAATGATTAAAGCGATTAAATTACCGACACTAACACGAAAGAAATACAACAAGCTGAGCTCATGCGGTTCACTAAATTATATGTTCGGATATATTCCTCGTTGGTTTTGTTTGCATTTTTTGCTAGAGTTCAACAGTTCAACCAACAATCATCCACACTAAATTTAAATCGTTATCACAGCTGAACAGCTCTATATAAAATAGAAAATTGGCAGAAAATCAAACCATCGACATATCCATACCCACTACCAACACACACACACACACACACACACACACACACACACACACACACACACACTCACACACACACACACACACAACACACACACAACAACACACACACACACACACACACACACACACACACACACACACACACACACACACACACACACACACACACACACACACACACACACACACACACACACACACACACACACACACACACACACACACACACACACACACACACACACACACACACACACACACACACACACACACACACACACACACACACACACACACACACACACACACACACACACACACACACACTCACACTGACTCCCGTACAAAGTTTTACTTTTGTACAGGGGGTTAAGCAAAATCTAGAATCTAATTTAAAAATTACCATGAATTCATAAAACTGATCAAACCTCCTCCAACGTACATTGTACACTACTCAGCTATAACCCATAATCAATTTCAGTGTTATTTGATGTATACTTTTTGATCTATAAAGAACATAACGTGACAAATGTTTATAAGAATTTCAACATCTAGTACTTAGTGTTCTTTGCTACTCAGTGTTCGGCGCGCTATCAGCATTTGGAATCTACACCGTGTACAGTTAAATTTAAGTCGTATTCGCTAAACGTTAATTCTTTCTAACAAAATATAATAAAGGCTCAGATTTGGCATGTTTGGGTACGCTTCCTTCCAAATTAAAGGGAGAAGGAGCCAGCAGCTAACAGGCATAACAGAAAACAATTTGAGTTCTTGCCAACCAATCAGATCGCACATGCACTGGTGTGGAGCTGACCATGCGTGACCGATGCATGCCACCCGACGTGTGTTAGTCGCGCCGTGGTAATGTATGCACTGTTTGAATTGATAAGCTCCTCCCCCTATAGCTGTTTCTGCAAATTTTATCCGAGGATAAAACTTGCAAAGACATAAAATAAACACAAATTAACTAATTTATAGGGCCTTGCTGAGGGTGAATATCACACAGTACCCCTTATATAGGCTTGTCTTTATCACCATGTACTCCCACAATACTCACAATGTCATTTTGTTTTCTTAACCTATGCCTGTTTGTTGCTAGCTCATTCTCCCTTTAAGGAATCTAATTAGAGACAATGCCGTTGCATACTGTTAGTTTATCAAAATTGCAAGTAGTTTTGTGTATATCAAAGACAAAGAAGTTTAATATACAGTATGATTCATGTCAGTGTCCTTGAACGTATTTGCAGGTATATGGTATAGGGGAGAGTTTACCAACTTGAATATAAAGAATAACTTGAATTAGTGAAATCAGGGGGGAGTTGCGTTGTAAATATTGATAAATAAACCTCCCTGAAACAAAATATATCCCTTTTATTTTGTTGTTGGAAATTGTAGTGAATTACAGTAACAGATATATGCCATTGTAACAAATTGCGGGTAGAATTGGAAGCAGCCATTCGGGGTGAATATTCAGGACGAATATTTCTCATGGTTCATGGCTAGGTTATTCTAAATTCTCACCTGAAGGTGACTACCCTGTGTCTCAGAACAATTATTGTGCAAATCCAAAGCTACCTCATTGGCAATCCGAAAATATTGTTGTGAATGACGCTTACATCAGCGCCAAGGACATAGTCTAAGCTTTCAAATACCGTGTGTTTAGTTCAATTTCCTAATTTCAATCTCGAGATATGTTTAGGTAACAACGAAATAGTAAGATCAAATTGTACCCTTTTCGAGGGAAGAGGGAGTGATGCTATATCTGACTTCATAAAAGTGGCACAATTGTGATTTTAGCTTGTTGTTGTTATTTAAACCTATTTCGAGATTAAAGACACAGGCTAACATTGTGGAGCTTCAAATTAAAAAAATTGTCAAACTTTACTATCTAAGCTACATAATAGTGTTTGAATGGACAAATAAACCCCCTAGAATACAAAAATTTGGAAATTTATGCTGCCACTTTCAAGATAATGAATGAATAAACAATTAGTACGCGGGCCGAGTACAAATAGCCTATATAGATCTACACACAGTAAGTCTATGGGAGGAAATGGACAGGTGAATCTGCCCAATTTCAAACGATTTCTCGTTCATATTTACAACGTATGAATTCCACATGTTGAACATGGTATTTGTTTATACCTTTCTTAAATGGGACGAAATATGAGCAAAAACGGTTTAATGTTCAAATAAACAACGTAAGCTTTAAAGATAGGGAAACACATAGCGTCACCCGCGTGGACAAACGCGGACACGCACATATACACACAAATATACACACACACACACACACAAACACACACACACACAACACAAACACACACACACACTCAACAAATACACACACATACACATACACACACAAACACACATACACACACACATCTACAAACACACACACACTCCCACACTCCCACACGTACATCTACAAACACACATACACACACATACACACACACATATATACACACACACATACATACACACACGTCGCGTCGCGCTAGGTCAACAACTACACCATAACATCTACAACGCACATATATATCTTCACACACAGACACACAAACACACACACCATACAAACTCACACACACATACAAACACATAACATTTGTAACACCTGCTACCTAACAATTTGTATCCACACAGTGATTATACGTGTTTTTTTTTTTTTTCAGAAGAACAATCATCAGAATATTAATTTGTCGTCCCTTTATCCCAGTGGTATAATGTTACTTAATTTTTTTTTTTTTTTTTTTTAGATTAGAAGCGCCGGACCCTGCGGATAGATTTGTGAACAAAATATTGTTATGACTTATAGTCCATTTCACTAACAATATTATACGGTCAAAAGTTTTACAAAATACCAACGTGTACTTAGCGCTTCATGGGTATTATAATTTGAAAAGTCAAGTTTTTGCAGCGCGCCATACACACACACAAAACACAGACACACACACACACACACACACACACACACGCATACACACACACACACACACGACACACACACACACACGACACACACACACCACACACACACTCTCTCTCACACACACACACACACGCACACACACACACACACAACAACACACACACGCACGCACACACACAAACACATATCGCTTTCTCCTTAAAATATTGAGAGAGAGAAGAGAAATGATTTCAGAATAGAAAAACAAAACAAAGATTACATCAACAAAGTAAATGGGGACAAGGTTTTTAAATAGAGCTTCTAAAGCAATAAACATATTACACGTAAATGAAAAAGAAACTGTAAAATCGAGCGCAGATAACCTCTTAACCTATCGATTTGAAATTAAATAATGAATACCTGAATACAATGATGTTTTTACAAAATGAACGAGGCAAGTGTGTTTATGAAGAGCAAAACTGACAACTTGAAAACATCCAACTTGAAATTGAAAATTCAGTTTGTCCGGATTCATCAAACGAGTTGAATTTGAATATTGATAAGTTAAAATGAATAAAAAAGTTGCGAAA
>JZLH01S0111829.1:90382-100543 GCA_001188425.1 Eucidaris tribuloides | reverse complement strand
AACTTCAATGTATATTAATGGTCTTATTATCTTACGTCTTCAGATTCAAAATGTGTATTTTCATGATATATTTTTGTCGTGGAATTAATACACTTTTGTAACAGACTAGACCCTACCAATACCTCCAATGTCTTAAAAACAAAAAAAACAAAAAAATCAAAAACAAAAATAAACAAAGAAAAAAAAATAAAAAAAAAAAAAATGAAAAAAAAAAAAGAAAAAAAAAAAAAAAAAAAAAAAAAAAAAAAAAAAAAAAAAAAAAAATTTTAAAAAAAAAAAAAAAAAAAAAAAAAAAAAAATAAAAAAAATTATTGCCTAATATTTGAACTCAGCAACTCAAAAATATAAGAGACAATGTAACAATCACTTTTATGCACTTTACTGCAAAAATATGGCCAAAAAGCCATTTTTCCCGCCATTTTTTCGAAAAAATGCGGAACCAATATTAAGCCTTAATGTAGGTCAAAAAATATTGTCCGATTTGTGATCAGCAGCCAAAATGGCCATAGAATCCACTTGTTTTAAAAAAAATTGTCATTTGCCCACCCCCATATAATTATTTATTATTATTATTATTATTATTATTATTATTATTATTATTATTATTATTATTATTATTATTATTATTATTATTATTATTATTATTATATTATTATTATTATTATTATTATTATTATATTATTATCATTATCATTATCATTGATCATTACGCTGGAGATAATATTGATGATAGTGATGATAACAATAAACAAATTATAATTTCAATCGATAATATATCACGTTGTTCTTGTACGTTTGCTTATAACAGTAGTTTCCACAAATACTTATCTCTTTTCTTTGGTAAGACTTTTCATGCTTTCCAGCTTCCTAAGAAATTGTCTCAGTATGTTCTCATTTGCTTCTCTTTCCTATCAAAAGTCCTGCCAATGTTTGGTTCTCAACTTCGGGCAACGGGGGCTGATTATTTTTTTGGGGGAGGGGTGGAGATGCTGTGCACTTTTGAAGGGCTGCTGAAGCACCCTAGCACTCCCAGCTCTAGGAACCTGCTGCTGCAGCATCCCTCCTTAAGCCACATTAACCCCCTTCAGACAGCCCAAATTCGCGACTCTGAGCGGCTCTTGCTACTCCTCCACTTTCTGTCTGAAGGTTTAAGCGGCGAAAGGAGTATTAAGTACGCCGTCTGAGCCCGCTCTGAAACACCTCCGGAGGTGTTTCAGAGCCGGCGAAAAGGAGTAGCTGATACGCTTACCTTCTGTCTGAATGAGTTAAGCCGTCTCTTGCTATCGTTGCGCAGTGATGCAATGCAAAAGTTCACCAACATTCGCGCCGAAAAAACAAAAGACAATCGCGCGTACAAATATACAACTTCCTGTTCCGGTCTCGCAAGGTGAGGAGTGACTCCACCTTTTTGGTTGCTGTGTGAATGGTTTAAGACGGCGAAAAGGTGTAGCTGCTACGCGAATTCTGTGCTATCTGAAGGGGGTCATCGGAGGGTTTGAAGACCGCTCAGAGCCGCCGCAGCTACACCTCTTTCTGTCTGAATGAAAGGTGTAGCTGCGGCGGCTCTGAGCGGTCTTGAAACCCTCTGATGTCCCCCTTCAGATAGTACAGAATTCGCGTAGCAGCTACACCTTTTCGCCGTCTTAAACCATTCACACAGCACCCAAAAAGGTGGAGTCACTCCTCACCTTGCGAGACCGGAACAGGAAGTGTATATTTGTACGCGCGATTGTCTTTTGTTTTTCGGCGCGGATGTTGGTGAACTTTGCATGCATCACTGCGCAACGAGTAGCAGAGACGGCTTAACTCATTCAGACAGAAGGTGAAGCGTATCAGCTACTCCTTTTCGCCGGCTTAAACCATTCAGACAGAAAGTGGAGGAGTAGCAGAGCCGGCTCAGAGCCGGCGAATTTGGGCTGTCTGAAGGGGGTTTTATTTACATTTTTTCTAGGGAGTGCTGTTTCAACCCCTACAAAAAAAAATAGGGGGAATGCAGCATCCCCCGCTCCCCCAGCCCCCAGGGGCTAGCTCAAACTTCTCCTTCCCAAATATAATCATGTTTCAAAAATTTAGCCTGTAGACGTTTCCCGATTGTTACGGTTAGTGACATGATTGGGAACACTTGAAAATGCCTCAAGAACCAAATGAGTTGAAATATATACCAACTTTGCACCAGCTGGAAGTATTTGTCTCTAATTTGTTTACTTAAGGAGAATCAAGCATGAACATTAATTCTATCGGGGCACGATAAAAATAGGACCCATAGAGAGCCACAGAGCAGGTTTGCCTGCCACAAGGGATATTGACATTAGTTATTTTACTTACAATGAGTCAACGTTTTACCATACCAGATTTTCAGGGGAGAATTCTTGCATGGTTTACTTGATTCTAGCCTAGTTTCTCAGCCCAAGTTGAGGACTACCCCCAATCATGTCATTTACCTTTAACTTAAGGGACACGTTTCAACTGTATTACGTAGAGCTACGTCATAAACACCTAAACGACCTGCAGAGTGCTTCCCATAATTCCGTGTGTATTCAAAATATGTATATTTTGTTGTTATAATGGACTTTGGTACAGTAGTAATCGTCTCAGTGATGACGAATCGTGTACATGTGTGTCTGTGCGGCGTTACGTGCGGACAATAATCATAACAACGTTCACTGCCATCACTGGCGTAAATCCCGGGGGGATGCGGGGGTTACTATTCCCCCCCCCCCACTTTTCGAGGCGGGGGGGGATGGCGTGTACAATCATCCTACCCCCCCCCCCACTTTTCGAGAAAACAATATATTTTTTTTATTAATTAATCATTGATAAAATTGCTATATAGTGAGAATTTCTCCTGAAATGCCTTTACAATGCTTAAGATTGTCCAATTTTAATTCTAAAAAACTCAAAAGCTCCTTGCTCGGTCGCTTCACTCCCTCGCTTGCACTTTCCCTTAATAATTTGAACATTTCGGCCAGGAAAATTCCTGCGTATGGCCTCGTTTTTGAAGGTAGTCTCCACTGCATGATAATATAGTTATAATCGACCATTCTGAAAATGTGTATATTTCCGACTTTTAACCTATATTTATTCAAAACATTGGTTTTAGAATGAAGTATTATACTGGCAGACATGCAGAGACCAGCAATCCCAACTGCCCAAATTAAAGAACACTGTCGTAAATTGGGAAATTGGGAGGAGGGGGTTTGAGGGATATATCCTACCACTTTTCGGGAAGGAGGGGAATGTTCTGTACAAATATACCTCCACTTTTAAATAAGTGTTTTTGTATTTATTCAATTATTACTAACATTTATATATTTTTTAAATGCTAAAGATATTGTTATCTGAATATCCTGATGTTTCCAGTTTAATATCTCTCATTCATATTCATTACTAACGTGTTTTCCATTGGTCCAAATGGGCATTCTATCCATATCCCTATTCAGAGCACAGATAAGGCAAAATGTAGGCCTAATTAAACATCTTATTATCAACAAAATGTAGAAAACAAACTCAGATATTTTCACATGAGGACATAAGGAGCGCAATCGTTTTCTTTAGCAATTATCGATTTTTCCACCTCTGATAAGCCTCCCCTGTGACAATGACCTTCTTTCACATTTTAGAGGCACCTGTTCTAATTTAGGTGCCGCTACCGCCTTTTGTATAAGTGATACTGTTTTTTGAAATGCCTCCTTTTCATCTTTACTTTGTGCCCCGAATTTGAAACGACCTAGAGCAACTTACTTTAATTTTTTTTCAGGCTCGCTCGCTATGCTCGCTCGCCAATTTTTCATATAAACTCCTCAAAAAAAGTTTGGAAATCTGAGTTTGATCGGTAATAATTCCCGTTTCGTAGTAATAATCAATGCCAGCTTGGTATCATCGGAAAGATTATTTAATTTTCTTTAAAATTGTTATGATTATGCCATCAGGGAAAGAGCAGTATTTAAAAATAAGCTGTAAAGTGTAAATTGAAAAGCTGCAAAATGACTAAATTCGGTAAGTCACCCAGTTTTTGTTGTTGTTGATTAGTGAGTACAATTGTACAAATAAACACCCTAGAATAAAAAAAAGTTTGGAAAGTTACACTGCAAATGGCAAGTTATGCATGAATAAACAATTAAAACTTGGGGCTACTTTAAATAGCGTAGGTGTACACACAGTAAGTCTATGGGAGAAAATAGGCAGGTGAATCCGATCAACTTACGATTTTTCACTTTTTTAAAGCACTAAATAATCATTTTGAAATACAATTTTTTTCAGGGCGTCATTTTTAGACCTTATCAAAGACAATGGTAGCATGGGAAATCATGTAGCTCAGATGGCATGACATCCACTTCTGTTATTTCATTTAAAAGAAAGTGTAACAATTCATTTTCATATTTGAACTTGCCTTTTCCACCCTGTCTTGCCATATATCACTGCAGCATATATTTTTATCACTCGATTATTTATTATGAATCTCGTTGTTTTCTTGTTTTACTATTTGCAATGTGTTTTTTGTTTGTTTGTTTTTAATCTCTTTTTTGTGTGTAATTATCATTTCGTGTATTATACGTTGTAGTTGTAATTCTGTTATCATGTTTGTTTTTATTGTATGCAGGGCCCCTCGGGAGAACAGTTTGTATAACTTAAAGGGCAACCCTCCTTAAATAAATCGAAATAAATAAAAAAAAAGTAAAAATAATCAAAAATCACTATTATGGTGTGTTTACTAGGTACCAATCAACAGCAATACATTGTACCGTGAGCAGGGGAATAATCTACTGAGTACCGTAGTGGCCACCACCAGAAAAAAATATATATCAGCTGATAAACACCCGCGAGAATCCCAAAATGGGCCCACACAATTGTATATATTTAAACATTCGTGGTACCGCGTAAAACTAATCCCATATGATCAATCATACCTCAAAGAAAACGGAATGGCTCATGCAAGAAAATGCCCGTACAGTTAAACACAAACACACAAAATACACATACATACATACACACACATGCAAACACAGTACAGTCACACGCACACACACATACTTACACACACATGCATATACACACACAAACACGCACGCACACACACACATACATACATACACAGAGGTTTATAAAAGGTCGAAATTGTTGACATGGACATAACCCAAGGAAAGTGGGGACACACATACATGAAACATACATGTACACATACGGTATGTACGTGTACACACAGTCACACACACAGGTTCGGGTCCAAATTGTTGACATGGACACCATACACACATCATCATCACCATTAGTAGTAGTAGTAGTAGTAGTAGTAGTAGTAGTAGTAGTAGTAGTAGTAGTAGTAGTAGTAGTAGTAGTAGTAGTATCATGAACATCATCTCCAGTATAACAATAATTTAATAGTAGTAGTATTTGTTTTTAATAATAATAATAATAATAATAATAATAATAATAATAATAATAATAATAATAATAATAATAATAATAATAATAATAATAATAATAATAATAATAATAATAATAATAATAATAATAATAATAATAATGATAATAATAATAATAATAATAACAATAATAATAATAATAATAATAATAATGATAATAATAATAATAATAATAATAATAATAATAATGATAATAATAATAATAATAATAATAATAATAATATTGAAAATAATAATAATTATATTAATAATAATAGATAATAATAAAGAAAATAAAAATATATTGGTTTGGTTCAATTTTCCATAATTACTATTATCTTACATTGCTATAAACTTGGCTTCTCTGCTTTTATAGCTTCTCAAGAAATTGTCTCAATATCAAGGTGTGGGCTGGGGGCGCGTTGGGTAACATGCACCCCCTTCCCTTTAGTTTCACATCCTGGCCACGAAAAATTCCAAGATGGTGGCCATTTTCCAAGGTGGCTGCCAGATGACATCATTATGAGATAATCGCCTGGTGTTTCGTTGGATGTGTGTCAAAATTAAGTAAAATTTCAAATTTGAACTTGAGTGGTAGATGTCTCATAGAAGCTGAAGGTCACCAAAAGGTCAAAGGTCATTGGCAGGGGTCAATGACCATTTTGAGCCCAATGTTAACTTTTTAAGCAAGTTTCAGTTATGGCCCATAACTTTGCTCCCATTTGCACAATTGTGACCAAACTTGGGTGGCATATGAAGCTAAAGGTCACTGAAAGGTCAAAAGTCACTGGCATGGGTCAACGACCTTTTTGAGCCTAGGTTAAGTTTTTTGAACAAGTTTCTATTATGTCTCATAACTTTGCTCCCATTTTTACAATTATGACCAAACTTGGGTGGCAGATGTCTCATAGGAAGCTGAAGGTCAAAGGGTCACTGGCAGGGGTCAACGACCTTTTTGAGCCCAATGTTATTTTCGGGGGGGGAGAGTTTTTATTATGTCCCATAACTTCGCCCCCATTTGCACAAATTCATATCAATTTCTAAGGCGATCTTTTAAGCTTTCTTCATGGGTCCTAGAGTTTTGCAACAACAATGGTCATTGAACTAAGTAACCGTTCCGTTTTTGGCTTCATTTGTTTGCGCATTGTAACAAATCTACAAGCATTGATATACTATTGACACGACGATTTAATGATAATAAAGATTTCTCTTCAACGATAATGAATCAAAATATTTCTGGCCAAAGTCAACATTATGACCCGCGGCTTTTGACCGCCTCGTGAGCTAAGACTTCTTTTCTGGTAAAAAATCACGTGGAAGAATTCTGTTTTTTCTCACTTTTCTGTCTTTGGCCGCTTCAAATAAATGAAAGTGTGAGATCCATAAATATATTGACGGATGGGGATATGTAGTGAGAAGTCTGAGGATTCTAAAAATGTAAAAATCAAAAGTTTATTGGCTAGATAAGGCTCGCGAATTGCAACAAACAATCAATGAATACGATTTTCGCTCTCAGTGAGAATTCACGGCGTGTCTTTATGATTATGGCGTTCGAAGTGTGAATCGCAAACAATAGACATGGCCCCTACTTGTGCGCCGCAGAGATGCACTAAGTGCATGACCAGGCGTATTATAACCTCGTATTTATATGCGTAAAAGCGTGATCGTCTTCTGTTGTTAAGAACATTGATATGGTGATAAGACTTGGGTGGTAGATGTCTCATAGAGAGTTAATATCACCGAAAGGTCAAAGGTCACTGGCAGGGGTCAATGCCCTTTTTGAACCCAATGTTAACTTTTTTAAGCAAGTTTCAGTTATGCCCCATAAAAAGAAAAAAAAGATCCTGGACACGATAAATTCGAAGGTGATGGCGGTCATTTCTGCCAGATAACCACATCATTATGAGATATTTGCCAAGTTTTGTTGATTGTGGGTCAAAATTGAGTTAAATTTCAAGATTGTTACACCTTTAACCTTGCCGACAGTGAATATAATTTTAAACAGCAAATCGGATATGGCTGCTTTTTTCCCAAGATAGCCGCCAAATACCGATGTCATGCAAACTACACATATCGTCATCAATATGTCGAGATGTTTGATTGATCCAACTACTTCTGTGTTTTTGGCCACTATGATTCAGAAAAGTATATGACAACACAGGCATTATTTTGTGTTAACCCTTTATTCGATAAAAGTAAAAATAAAAACCAACAAGGTTACAGTATTTCCCCCAAATCACTTAATAATCTCATATTCTCTTAATAATCTCTTACAAACTCTCCAAAATGACATAACATAGAGCTGAATAAAATGCATACTCCAGGAGTCTAGGTATTAAATCCCCTGCCCCAATTTTCTGAAACCTTGGACATCCTCTCTCCGTTTCCTGAACTCGAAAAATCAATGTCAAATTAATGTTATTTGTTTTCTCCTTTGAATAAAAACTTAAAAAGTTATCACACTTTCAAAAAAGCCTCTAGTATAAGAACTATGATAAGTGTTTCGCCCATGGAGATCCACTATTTACCCTGCATCCTCATTCCTTACCAACCGTAACTGACGTAAAAAGGTAATAACTAAAACATCATTCTTCTCTTAACCTCACTGTCCGAATTGTATGCTAAATTTACCATCCCTTGATCAACATCCTTGGGTGCCTGGCAAATTTAGGCACAGGAGCAGCTGCAGAGCGGAGTGCAGTCCATTCTTCACACATCTGCATCTTCTATATCATTCCTTTTACCCATTAGGAAAAGTCTCGGCTTCCTCAACCCGCCCATAACAATAGAACTGCCTGCGTTTTTTTCAAACCCCGAATTTTAATTCTTACCTTCTGGGCTTCCTATTTTGCTGTAAACTACTTTTGCTGTTCACCCTTAACCCCATCCTTAATCTTACGTAATAACACTGACAATATTAATAAATTGTCTGACTTCAGCAAATTTAATCTCTACTGGCACGGACCATTTTTTTTTATACAAAAGAGGCCACTTTCTTGTTATCTTGACACGTGAATTAAACTTCGGACAAAATAAATCCACCCAGAAATACAGAAATTAATTTTTTGAAAACAACACAAGACCAGACAAATAGAAAAGTAGCATTGGCAGCTACGTTGTCACAACGGTAAACAACAAGGAATAAGGTGTTTCGCCCAGTTACGCATACATACAAACTTGCTCAAAAATGTAATATTGGGCTCAAAAGGTTTTTGACCTCTGCCAGTGATCTTTGACCTATTGGTGACCTCCAGCTTCGTATGAAACATCTACCACCCAAGTTCGGTCACAATTGGGCGAAAGGGGGCAAGGTTACGGGACATAATGGAAACTTGCTCAAAAACATAACATTGGGATCAAAAAGGTCATTGACCCCTGCCAGTGACCTTTGACCTTTTAGTGACACTTATGCCCCTATAAGACATCTACCATCCAAGTTTGGTCACAAATATGCAAACGAGGGCAAAGTTATGGACCATAATAGAAACTTGCTCATATCATTGGGCTCAAAAAGGTCATTGACCCCTGCCAATGACCTTTGACCTTTTGGTGACCTTCAGCTCCATATAGACATCTACCACCCGAATTTGGTCACAATTGTGCGATTGCGGGCAACATGACAGAAACTTGCTCAAAAAACCTAACATTGAACTCAAAAAGGTCATTGACCGCTGTCAATGACCTTTGACTTTTTGTTGACCTTTTGCTCTCCATGCGACATCTACCCCGAAGTTCAAAATCGAAATTTTACTCAATTTCAATCCACATCCAACAAAAATTTGGCAAATATCCCATAATTATGTTGTCACCTGGCAGCCATCTTGGAAAATGGCCGCCATCTTGGATTTTTTTTTTTTTCGTGGCCAGGATCTTTTTCTGAAAGAGTGACCTTTACTCTATATTTGCGCCAAATTTCATACTTGTATCATGAACTGAACGATTATGGCTCAAAATCACCTTTATCTGCTCCACTAATATAAAGAACCCCAAGTCGTTCCTTGCAGAACCAAAGATGGTTCTAAAGAACCATTTAGAACCATTTTCTGCTTTTTGAAGAACCATGAAAGGTTCCAAATACAGGACAGTGCCTTTTTTGTAAGAGTGTTTGGTTCTCAAGCTTCGGGCAACGGGGACGATTTTTTTTGGGGGGGGTGGGGTGGGGGTAGGGGATGCTGTGCCTTTTGGCAAGGGGTCGGGTGTAGCATCCCAGCACTCCCAACCCCCCAGAAGCGTGTGGAACATCCCTCACATTTCATATTTTTCTTGGGAGTGCTGTTTTCCACCCGTACCAAAAAGTTGGGAGTACTGCAGTATCCCTAACTCCCCCAAGTCCCAGGGGCCTGCCCAAGTTTCTCCGTTTCACTGCACTCATATTCATAATGTTCTCAAAACTTAAGCAGAAATTTCCTAATTCCTAATTCCTAATTTTCCTCAAGCTTCTTTCCATTCCATTCTTTAACGCTGTTCAAAATTGTATTACATAGAGATTCGTCATGGACACACAAAATACCTGCAGTGTGCAGGCCTCGAATATCATGTGTATTAATGTAATTACATGTATAATGCATTTGTTATGATGGACTTTGGACATTAGAAACCGATTCATGGCCTATGATGACGCATCACATGTACTACATGTGTGTCTGTGCGGCACGTTGCTTGCGGAAATAATCATATTCATAACAGCGTTCACTGTCATACAGACGGGAGGTAACAAGAGGAAGCTTACACTTTCTGTTATTTCGGGAAATAACGTGAA
>JZLH01S0111829.1:44431-54579 GCA_001188425.1 Eucidaris tribuloides | reverse complement strand
GTAACAGTGCATGTTAGAACTGAGACTACATATGCTCGGTAGCTTCTCTGCAACTATACCCAACAAACAAGTTATGACAACATTGTAGTGGTGACCATTAATTGCGCATCAGTATTTATAGAATGACATTTTATGTCTAATTTGGTGTAAAGTGAGAACACCAACCATTTGACACAAAAGAAATATTAACAAGACAGTAGTTTTCTGCTGGAAAATTTCACGTCTTTCCTGTCACGTGTGTGACATTTAAAGTTGATTAATTTGTTTTGTTAATACTCATTACATGAATGATAAAATTATTCTTTTTAGATGGTATTAGTTTGAATGGGTGTGACAAAACATATGACCACATCAATCTTCAGAAAGAAAGTTGATTACACTCACCTTTCACCAATCTATTTAAGAGGGAAAAGCTTAATATACATTATACACATCAGTATGTAAATTTTAGCAAATTAGCATGAATATGGACTTTTCAAGGAAAAATATATTCAAGTAACTTATTATGCTCTTGCATGAATATCAACTTAAATTTCAAAGAACAAACTTCATTGTTTTGGACAATTGTTTCACATTTCAAAGAATGGCCATGTAGTATGTAGTATGTCCGCTCATTGGTTAAAGTTTCGTTAAATGACTGTCAATTGAAAAGTGGTGCCTTCAATTACAACCAAACTGTAACAATGATCAGGGGTTCCTGGGGGTGGGAACTAAGGGTAATGGGATCAAAGGTCATGCAGGGGTCATCTGGGCGTATCTTAGAGGTCATGTCAGTAGGAATGTACTAGACCACCTAACTTGGTCAGCAGACACACTAACTGAATGCCAGAACATATGCCCAGGTCAAAGGTCATGCAAGGGGTCATCTGCGGCGTCATCTAAAGGTCAATTGTCATAGGAATGTGCTAGGACCACCTAATTGGTCCGAAAGAACCACTGACTCTGAATGCGAACAATGCCAGCTCAAAGGTCAGCAGGGGTTCATCTAAGGTCAATTGTCATAGGAAGTGCTGAGGACCACCTAACTTTGTCGAAGAACCACTGACCTGATGGCAGAACAAGCCCAGGTCAAAGAGATCAGCAGGGTCATCAGGGTATCTATGGCCGTCACTTGTTCCATCGGGATGATCCTGAGACACCAAAACTTTGGCCAGAAGAACAACTGCCCAGAACGCAAAACAATTGTGAGGTCAAGGTAGTTCTAACTGAACAAAATTTATATTGTCATAGTTTTATGGCTTGCCCCCCCCCACCCCCCCACCCAGTGTTGCTGAAAAACTGCCAATTAAAGGTGCATGCCTCATTTTTCTGACCGTTTAAAAACAGGCGAGACTTGTGCGTTCGAGAATCCACTTGTCCCGTTCTCAGTACTGCCACAGTGGTCCCGGACAAATTATCAATCAATCGAGAGTCTTGCAATGCTGACTTTATAAGCTGAAATTTGTAAGGCGAGCTTTAACAATAACTTTCACTCTTGATAGTCTTTTGAAAGCTCTCTTAGTGTCATGTAACCTAAAATACCTTTGCACTATGTTGAAAATTATATCAAAATTATTGCTTCAAAAGGTGCCAAAGGATCAAAAAAAAAATTCTTTCTCTCTGAGAAAAGTACGAAAGTGAACTGGTTTCCCCGATTTTTCACATCCCGATTTGTATGCTTTTGCAATCCATCCTAATGAAAGTCGCTCAGTACCACCTAGTTTAATATTGGATGAAAAGCCTACGGCCTGAGCGCCCCAAACTGATCCTCCCCAGAAATCATTTTTCCCAAGCCCCATTGTTTGGCTTCCGCTTATTTTGCCAACCCACAATGAAATGATGCCCGCAAAAGAAATTGTTATGTTGCTTTTTCCTTTTGTATTGTTTCCTTACTGTATTTCCATTGCTGTAATCATTGCACCCCCACGACTGATGTAAGATCTCCACTCTGTACTTGATAGCCAGTTCGGCTGAGATTTCTTTGCCACAAATGTGCCTGTTCATTATAGTATTTATTTTTTATATTTATTCATTGCTTTCCCTTCTTCCCCGAATGCGTCGCAAACATCCTTTATGACCACTTTCATTGCTTCCAACGTTTCCTCTGCTGTTTACCAACAACTTCCTCCGACTCCCATGACAAAACATTCCCCACCCCTAGTGTGAAAGTCGAACTCCTCATAGTGGTGCCCCTCCCCAGTCATCCCATCCTCTTGTGGTGTTAATTTTGAACCCAATTCTGATGAAAGTGTATCCGCTACTTGAATTTGGCTGAGTGTACGTCCCTCTACAATCATGTCGGATGCGAAATCCTTTTCTGGCAAGTTCCCGACATTCATTTTTGCCAATCCCTCCAAAACTACTCTTGTCACATGTTCACAATTTCTAATACTCACACCATAGTTGCACACCATATCAAAACGTCACGGTGCTGTTCACTTATTTGCACGGCCTCAAAACCATGTCATGTCTTTAGGTCAGCTTGAACTGCCTTTAACGATAAATTATTGGTCTTGTGTTTGTCAAAAACTCTTTCAGGGTGTCATGTAGTTTGAATCCTTGCCCAAATTTTCTTTTTGTAATTCATGTTTTTATATTAGTATCCTTTCACATGTAAATCAATGTAATTTTTGCTTTAGTTTTCAAAAATGAAACATGATAATTATTTTCCTAAGGGTTGACCACTAGTTTCACCTCCATGGTACAAACTCCCTCTAACATGTCGTGCATTACATCTTAGGTGTGGTGTCCTGTGGGAAAAGGAGTGTATTAAAGTTGGTCAGATGACATGCAGACTTGCTGCTAGTTTCTTCCATACTTTTTTCATCAAGGTCCTGTTGAAAACTGTTAAGGTGTTCATAGTGTTTTGTTTTCTTCCAGTAATGGGCATTATTGGCATCATTGAGCACCAAATTCATGTCACTGGACAAATTCCTTCCATTAAATCATGCATAATATTTAGAGAATGATTGTTTATGGTGTGGAAATGATTTTAAGTTGTTTAGGGGACATGGGAATTTAATACCAGTTTTGTGCATTTCCTGCTCATCACAGTCCTGTTGAAAACTCTGGAGGTGTTTGTGTTTGTGCAAATTTTTCTTCAAGTAATGGGTGTCACTTTATAGCACCAAATTTTCTTCAATGGTTAAACTCCTTCAAGTAGATCATGCATTATGTCTGGAGCAAGATTGTAGTGTAAAAATGAATTTGAGTTGTTCAGAATACAGGTAGACATATTAGTTTTATACGTGTTTTGTCTATCAAGGCCCTGTATATATTCTGAGAAGTTAGTGGTGTTTCGTTTTCTTCAAGTATTGCGCATTATTAAGCACCAAGTTCACTTCATTGGACAAACTCCTTCAAAGAGGTCATGCATTATGTCTGGAGAAAGTATTGTTTGTAGTGTGAACATGAGTTTGAGTTTAAAGAAAACATGAATTTGATACCATTGTCATGCATGATCTGCTCATCAAGGTCTTGCTGAAATAATGTATTTGTCACATTTCCTTTTCTTCAGATAGTGGCCATCATTGACCACCAAATTCACTCTCAATGGGCAAACTCCTTCATGTAAATCATGCATCAGATCTTCTGCATGATTGTTTGTGGTGTGAAAATGAGTTTTATGTTCAGAATTGACTTATACCAGATTCATACATGTTTTGTCCATCAAGGTCCTGTATGAAATTCTGAGAAGTTTGTAATGTTTCCTTTTCTTCAAGTATTGGGCAGTATTAAGCACCAAATTCACTTCAAATTCAATGTACCAACTCCTTCCAGCATATCATGCATTATGTCTGGAGCAAAGTTGTTTGTAGTGTGAAAATGAGTTTGAGTTGTTAAGAATACATCTTGACCTGATACCATTGTCATGCATGATCTGCTTACCAAGGTCTTGCTAAAAAAAATATGTATTTGTTGCGTTTCCTTTTCTATAAGTAGTAGGGGTCTTGCCTCAGTAAGATACCTTCTAAAGTACTGGCAAGGAAAGTATCTGTGAATCCTTCAATGAATCCAAACATGGTATGTGTACCTGAATTGTCCAAAATAGATTTTCTTTTTTCGTTATGCCAATTGTGACATGTCTGTCGAAGGTGTCAGTATGAATGATAGCTCTTAGTGTGTCCAAACACGTGCTGCTTTGTAATGTGAAATTTGTAGGTCGGCCTTGAACAATAAAATATCACTCTTGTAATCTTCAAAAAGCTCTCTAAGGTTGTCATGTGAATAAAACATCCCCGCACCATTGTGGAAAATTATATAAAATATATTGCCTTTAAAAGGCGCCAAAGGAACGAAATTTTCCTCCTTCTTTCTAAGTCTTTTTAAGTATTTAAAAAATGAACTGTTTTCCCCAACTTTTCACACCCATGATCTTGCACTGCCTTGCAAACTGTCCTGATGTGTCGCTCAGTACCACCCTTGCTTAAATTGGAAGGAAAGCCTATTGCCTAAGCCCTAACTAAACTGACCCCTCCCCCAAAATCCTTTTTTTCCCAAGCCCGCATTTTCTTTCTGGCTTGCTCTTCCAACTCTACAATAAAATGTAGCCTATAGAAGAAATAATTTATGTTGCTTATTGTTACCTGTTGATTTTGGTTTACTCATTCCACTCCTGCATGACTGTAGGTAAGACTTCCCTCCTGTAACTCTGTAGTAATTCAAGGGAGACTATGAGGCAATGAGAAATTATGTGTCTAGAAACAACATTTTTTCTACCAAAGACGTAGATGATGATCTAAACTGTACTTGCAGCGTTATTGTGGCAAGCATCAACAAAGCTACAGAGATGTTTGTACCAAAATTCAAAACAAGGTCAAAAGGAAGACCATTATGGATGAATGCTACTGTTAAAAATGTGATTACGCTGAAGCATAGTGCTTGGAATCGTTTCCAGAAGTTAAGAAGTCAGTACGACAGAGAACATTTCAAGACGTTACGTAATGAAGCTACCAAAAAAGTTGTGGAGGCAAAAAGGACATTTTAAAAGAAAGTTACTTCAGAACTAAACTCAAATCCAAAAAGTTTCTGGGAATATGTGCACAGTAACACGAAGATAAAATATAACATAGGCATACTGGAGGAGACTGATGGTAATATTGCAGAAACTGATGCAGATAAAGCTAATGTGCCGAACGATTTTTTGCGTCTGTGTTCACAAAAGAGGACTTAAAGGAATTTTGACCCGGAGCTCAAGAGGGCGCTGTTGGATGACGTCACAATCATCGCCATCTTAGCCTAGGTCTAGGTGATTTAAGTCTAGGACTAGGAGTAAGACCCTTCTTAATTTCTTAATCTTCTCTAGACTATCAGACTATAAAAACAGTACATGTATAGTCTGAAGAAGAAGTTACTTACCCTGTGGCAGAGGCAGTGGCAGATGCAGAACCAGCAGAGGCAGAGGCAACCGCAAGGCCAAGGATTTTGATAGGAGTCAGTCGAGGCAATGGCCGAAGATTCACCAGATGCAGGCAAAGGGGTTGCACTGCAGGAGGTGCCTGATGTGTGACAGACTGTCTTAATCTTGGTTCTGTTAGCAGCTTTGTCGATGGCCCAGGATCAGCAAACGAAAGGGCTGGAGCTGTAGGGGGGATTACTCATACCTTATACCTCCCGTCTCGATCTCATCCCCGGCGCTTCCCGCTTGAGCGGCACTGCATTCCTGGTCGGTGCAGTGCTGGGCATGAACCTCAAGAAGGTGCCGAGCAAAAACGTCATCACCGCGACGAGTTGAAAAACTGGTTCGAAGAAAGTTTGTTTTTTGGCGTTTCCACTCTTCATGTGCCTCATGGAGTGTAACTCTAACGAGTCCTGATGATTTTTTCTTCGTTTTTCCTCTTTCCGTATCGCTTTCCATTTTGGGAAAACAACTCAAACTAAGTGTAGCAACACGCAACGATCATCACACTTTCGCAGGAAAAATAGATCGCCGCATGCACGCAGATTGCATTATCGTGCATGCACAACGCACAGCCAGCTAGCTACATACGCATCAGGGCTGCCACTCAAAATTTTGATTTCCCCCTACGCCGCATGCGTATTTTCCCCTATGGACACCACTTTTCCCCTACGCCTTATAGACCATATTTTCCCATACCAACCTATGTTTTCTCCTGCAAAATCGACTTTTTCCCTACGAAGGTATGTTTTTCCCTAAAAAATATGCAAAATATTGATCACAATTTCTTCGGCGGAGATGGACAAAATGGGTGAATATAATCGGATTTCCTTGGAAAAATTACGAATATTTCTGAAAATTGTCAAAAACCCCTACATCCCCTACAAATCATCAAATCCCCCTACGTTTCCCCTACGGAGGGTCATTTTCCCCGTAGCTATCCCCTAAAACCTACGCAGAGCCAAAATACCCTACGGTAGGGGATTTCCCCTATGAGTGGCAGCCTTGATACGCATGCAAGCACATACGAGTACTAGTAGTATGCGTACGTGAGTGCTAGCTGGAAGTACCGTATGCAGTGGGCGGAGCCAGCAGGGAACAGCCGCTGAATCATGAGCCGAACTGTATTTCGGCATACCTAGATTGAGAATCGACATTCTTCGGGCCCTCGGAACATGGCATTTGCGTAACCGGTGAAATTATCGAATAACATTGCCGTCAATGGACAACACGTACTGTCCGCTCATGCGCTAACTACTACTCGGGCTTTGAATTCTAGAGTCTCAATAATGTCACATTTACAGAAGCTAGAGTGAGAGAAGCAATCATGAAGCTGGATCAGACAAAATCTCCAGAACCTGACAAGGCCCCGGGGGGGGGGGGTACTCAGATTTGGTTCCGACGGGGGTGTGCCGCTGAAGTCGAAAAACCCAACCCTTTTTTAAAGGTATTGGCTAACATTTACCACAGTTAAAAAAAATCTGAGCTACATGATTCCCCATGCTACTATTGTCTTTGATAAGGTCTAAAAATGATGACCTGAAAAAATTGTAGTTCAAAATTATTATTTAGTGCTTTAAAAAAGTGAAAATCGTAAGTTGATCAGATTCACCTGCCCATTTTCTCCCATAGACTTACTGTGTGTACACCAAGGCTATTTAAACTCGCCCCGAGTTTTGTTTATTCATGCATAATTTGCCAATGGCAGTGTAACTTTCCAAACTTTTTTATTTTAGGGTGTTTATTTGTCCATATGAACACTACTATGTAGTTCAGATATCAAAATTTGACAATTTTTTAAATTGAAGCTCCACAATGTTAGCCTTTCACTTTAAGGGTCATTTTTGCGGAAAATGGTACCTATTATCAAGGGTTTTTATTAAGAAAAGTGGCATTTTTTAGCATTTTAGCGATGAAATAGGCGAAAATATCTAGTATGTAATCGTCAAATTCAAAATCCATGACCCAAGTTTAAGGATTTTTTCCCCCAAACCAACCCAGTTTAAAGATTTTTGCAAAAGCTCACCTATTAAGCAGCACACTCCGTTACCTATACAGGGCAAGTACCCCCCCCCCCCCCAGGCTAGACAAAGGAGGGAGAGGGGACGACCACCCAACACGCTGCTTAACGGCTGATAACCAGACACTCGCTGAGACGGTCTTAGCCGCACTGCCAGTTGGTTGCGAGGGTCTCGCTCCCCATTCCCCTGGAGGTGAGCACCGAGTGGAGAGCGGGACCTCCTTCTCCATGCCTTCTAGGGCTGGAGGCTCAGTTCTTCTAAGTTCTTTTAGCTTTCTGGCCAATTGTCCCTGCGGGTACCTGAACCCCAGTAGCCACCTCAAACCACTATGTTCTGTACGTACAGTAAATGAGGGACCTAAAACGTGGTGCCTATACTGCCTAGTAAACATGACCACTGCAAGCAGCTCGCGCCTTGTGACACAGTACCGATGTTGTGCAGGAGTTAGAGCAATACTGCCATATGCAATTACCTGCTCCTTACCCTCCTGCACTTGAAGGAGTTCTGCTCCTATTGCCTCGTTTGATGCATCGGTGTCCTATATGAACAAGTCATGCTGGTTGGGCATGGTCAGTACTGGGGCCTTCTGTAGAAGATCTTTGATCTTCTTGAATGTCTGTTGCTGCTCCTCCTTGTCCCTCCAACAAAACAGGTTTTTTCCAGTGATCCGGTACAAGGGAACTGCAGTAGTAGCATAGTCCTTCAGGAAAGAATGGTAATTCACCAATCCCAAGAACTGTTCAACCTGCTTAGTTGTTTTGGTGACAGGCCACGAGCAAACCGCTTCCACCTGGTCAGGTTTGAGAGAGATGTAATTCACGCCTACCTCTCGCCCTAGAAATTCTTTTTCTTGAAAAAAATCGCCTTTCTTGGACTTGAGTTTCAGCTCATACCTTCGAAACCATTCTAGCACCTGCGTGAGGTTCTGCAGGTGATTTTCGAAGGACTTACCGAGCACTATGACGTCATTAACAGAATAGTAAGTTGGGGCAGTAAAAAAATGGCTGAAGTCCTGCCGTCAAATGCCATTAAAGACGTTGTGTGCCTTCAGTTGCATTTTTAGCATTTCCAATTTAATCTTGTCTTGTTTGCCAGTCCTGTTTTTACCTCGGCGTCAGTTGTCCAAATCCCTGCACACATTTCCTTAACCTCGGTATTAAAGCTATAGGTAAGTTACTTAATCAAAATGCACTTTAAAGGATACTGGATTTACTCACCTCGAGTTAATTAAGGGCTTGGTATTGTCTTCGTATGACTTCGTTATGTATTCTCGTTAGCAGCAAAGTTTCAAGATGTGTATTCAATGATGATCAAAAGCAGAGTGCCACACGTGGTCCTGTCGTCATCCCGGGTGCATCCGAAGAAGTCCGAAGTCCATTGAGTCAGTCCGAAATAGGGTACGGCACCAGCCGAACCCAACCCCACTCCAGTATATATACTTTTTTATATACTCTTTCTCTTCTGTTTTCAGTTTGGATTCTTGTTTTTTCGTGAATTGCTTTTTCTCGGCTTTCCCATATTTTCTTGGCGCACATGGCATGTTTTTGTCTTTGAGTAGCTGCCATGAATTTTTTCCTCTTTGCGTCATCTAGTTTACGAGTAGTAGTGGTCTTCCCTCTGCAAAGATGCCTTCTAAAGTAATGGCAAGGAAAGTATCTATGAACCCTTCAATGAATCCAAACATGGCATGTGTACCTGAATTGTCCAAAACAGATTTTCTTTTTCGTAATGCCAAATGTGACATTTCTGTCAAAGGTGTTAATATGAATGTTGATACCATTTGACTCCAACAATTTCATATCTTGTAGGAATTGTGAAAATATTTCTCAATAATCCAAACAGTTTATAAAGCTACCCTCGTACACATTGTAGAACACTAGTAGATAACAGTAGACAGAGTTGTACGTTCAAGTGGTATGATCGCAATTTTAGTATAGTGCCCGATGCTTGGGATGTTGAAGAGTGTGTGATTGTTGTCCCCCCACAGAATCTCGGGCCTAGTGAAGAGTAGCAAATACCTAGCCGAGTGGATCCCGTAAAGGATGGTGTGTGTTAACCCTCCTGATAAATCCGCAACTGCAATGTTGAGTTCCTTGGCTCTGCTCAGCTGTTCTGACACTAAGGATTAAGAGGCATCAAGACAATGACTAAGGCCTTATCCTTGTGAACTACTCCATTAGCCGTTCTGGAAAACTTTGGTCTAATATGTTGAATTGCACCCAAAATTTATCACGAACGAAGAGAGTATACAAAAAAAAATGCTCCAAAGCATGTGCTGTATGTGTAGTATACGTATACAGTACATGCACACATTACTTTCCAGTGTTTTTTTTTAATGACACACTAACATAATAATGTGATGAAATATCATAATTTAAGTTTGCAGTAGTTTCTTTTTTTAGACTTCCTCGGTCACATTCAGTAGAAACTTGCAACAGTCACTTTTGAATTGAAAGATGACTCTTTCACTAATTTTTTTCTTTGCCTTTGAGACCACTTGTTTTGTGGCAAACCCCATGTCAACTTATGTTCTGTATTTTAGAATCTCTTCTTTGAACTCCAGGTTATTGATCTTCAGAGGTGAACTTGCTACAGCCAAGAAATCATCTTTACAAACCTCCCCGTCAGGCTCTACGATTTTGGCCATCCCTTCCAACCCCAAAAATGATAGGGATGACTCTATGATAATCTGTTAGAAATGGTTAAATTTCTCTGGCAATGGAGAGAAAGAATTCACCTTTAGCTTCAAA
>JZLH01S0111829.1:13612-37480 GCA_001188425.1 Eucidaris tribuloides | reverse complement strand
GTTTTAAGATCAATTTTTTTTTGCCTCAGTTGTTACTTCAATGTGCAAGTAACTTCATAACAGTGTAAGAACATGCAATTGTATACATTCAAATGTCGATCTATGACAAATTTTCATCAGAACTACATGCAACTAAATCAGACTTATCAATGATTAAGATGTCTATGGAAGGGTCACAGAAGAACTTGATGACAATCAAAACTTGTGGATGTATGAAGTGTGTGTGTGTGTGTGTGTGTGTGTGTGTGTGTGTGTGTGTGTGTGTGTGTGTGTGTGTGTGTGTGTGTGTGTGTGTGTGTGTGTGTGTGTGTGTGTGTGTGTGTGTGTGTGTGTGTGTGTGTGTGTGTGTGTGTGTGTGTGTGTGTGTGTGTGTGTGTGGCGCGGCGGGGGGGGGGTGGGCGTCTTCCCCTCTTACCTGACATCAATGAAGACATGACATTGACACACAGTCTTGCCACACTGAGTGACTTGGGCAGGGCAAACTGAAGGCACAGGTGAGATGTCAACTCGATGGCAAACACCTGAAAGATTAGTTACACAAGGAGCAAACAAAAGCAATTGAGAGAGTAACAGAGTATGTTAATTTTTTTTTTCTTTTATCGACAGTTAATGTGAACACCAGTCCTCCTTGTATTGCATAAATGTTATCCACATTAATATTTATGCAATACATCACGCTAAAAACATCATATTTTATTTTATTTCACTTTTACTGTAGTTTGATGATTTCTTTTCTTATCTAATTATTACACTTCTCATTTGAATTTCATCATCAAATGTCTAAACAACAGTGTTTTTGGACATGAATAATCAAGAACTTTTAATTGTTAGTCAAATCATTTTAGACTAAATTTCAGTTTCCTCAACATTTGCATTAGTCAGGCACTAGGTACGTCAGTGTGTGACAGTGATTCTATATTGCTTTAAAAAGGACCTGTCCAGAGAAAGCCACCAGACGAAACTGGTGTTTTATCTGAGAAAGATTGATAATTCAGACAAGAGGATCCAGCTGTTTGATTTATAATAACTGTTACATATGTAATGTCAACTAGATGAACAACAACACAATTATTTTTTTTATTGATACTCCCATGAAATATGAAAATATTAAATCAAGCTAAAAATTTTTGGCACCAGATGAAGTAGGATTGACTTATAACAATTCTATTGCAGTTCACTTTTGTATTCAGTTTCACCAAAGAATATGAAATATGACTTGTGTAATACTAAAGAACACTGAATATAACTTTGCAGAAGACAAAAAACTTACATTGCCAAAGGTGACAAAACATATCTTTAATGTTCAGGAGGGCCCCCAAAACATGGCTGCCTAACACAGTAACAAATGAAAAAGCAGTCTTTTTACTTGCCAACTGTGACTCTGTTTATGAAAGTGAACATACATGATTTGGACAGAACAAAATTTGGCTTCCTCGCTACAAGATTACATAAAACATCATCTTCTCACCAATAACAGAGATACAAAATTTTGTGATCCCAGCAACTTTGTGGCGCTAAACTATGAGACTCACCTGTTTGGCCATGTCTGGCTGGGCCAGCAGCTCAGGGATGAAATCCAGACATATATGCATGGATGGTACGCCTGCCACTGTGACTGGGAGTAGATCACTGGCATAACCCTGAAGCGAAACATGTAAAATAACAAAAACAAGATTTTCAAATATGCTGTGGTACTTCTGAAAATGTATGTCAACAATGACAACACATCAATACAACATAACAATAACAAGATCCAAGTTCTGATTTTAGATACAGAAGTCTTAATTTACAAGCTTTTGTAGGAATGTATCATTTGGCGATGTAATGAAAAGTCAAAATTTAAGCAAGATTAACGTTTCGATCTGACTAAAAACATAATAGCTTCCCTTTTTAACTCTTTAACATGCCAGAGGATTTAAACGTATATGGAGTTTATGTGTATTATTTGGTGCAGATCTGTGACTTCGGCACGTTACGAGTTAATTCTTACAATGAAGAAATAGACTCAACATAGATATAACATAGATGTTAACAGTTCTCTTAGAGTAAATATTTCTGCACTCATTTTCATAATGTACATGTTTACTTAGTAACAGTAATTGTGATCAATGTGCATGTAGATATTAGCCATGTGTATCTATCTTAACTGATATGAAAACACTTGTGGGCTGGTTCATCTTACCTGGAAGTGGATGAGCTTGGCCAGGTTGGGATCAGCAATGAACATCTGATGGAGGAGGGAGCACACCTGACATTGGATCTCTCTCAGCCAAGATAACTGGCTCTCTTCAACCTGAGGAAATACCATGATGGAAGAAGGAAGGAGAAGATAATGAAATGGAGGAGGATGAGGAGGAGGAGGTGGAGGGAGGGGAAGAAAAGGGAGGAGGAGGGGAGGATAAGGAGGGGAAGAGGAAGAGGAGGAATAGGCAGAAAAGTGGAAAGATGAAGCAGTAGGAGGATGGAAGATGGAAAAGAAGATCATGATACATTTCAGAACTTGTTAAAATTGAAGTATTTTCCCTGAGTCTTATAATTTGATTTATGGCATAATTTGTGTCATACTTTGTAAATGCTGTGATATAGTTGTACTATTTCGTGCATCTATAATAATAAAACATAAATTATTCATCACATTACACCTTCTTCTACTACTACTTCTACTATTTCTACTACTACTACTTCTGCTACTACTTCTACTACTTCCACTATCACCACTTCTAATACTACTATTGCTGCTGCTACTACTACTACTACTACTACTACTACTGACGATATTGATGATGATGAAGATGATGACGACAACTATGAAGTGCATCATTCTCTCCTCACCTGTTCATTTTCAAATGGCAAACAAGCCTCCAGCAGGATCTGCATGGCAGCACTCTCCTGGGCTATGACGAGGGCAGACTTCAACTCCTCACGCTCCTGTTGGGATGGGAGGGGGCTGGAGCTACCGGGGTCGGGACGTGCTCTCCCCACGGTGGGGTTGGATAGCAGGTAGGAGGAGAGGAAAGCCCTGCAGGCCGCCAGGTAGGCATGGAGGGTCTGGAGAATGACGTCTAGGATAGGAGGACATCTGAAAAGAAGGGATATAGTAAAATGTAAAGCACAAATACGTCTGTTCATAGTTTCAGAATCCAGTTTCATGAAATACATATCTATGTAAGCTTAATAAATAAATAAATTAACTTAACCCATTAGTGAGCTCTTGAAACTGTTCAATGATTAATATATTATTTTGAAATCATATTTGTAGACACACGTAACAACAAAAAAGACAAACGTTAAAAAATTATGAAAAATAACATGATACCAATACCTCACTAAATATATTTTCTATCCAACCTGGCAACCAGCTGTGACCATCTCTCCAGGTAATGAAATTCTGAATACACTATATTGCATGCAATTATTTTTAAGAACCAGGACCATTCCTGACAATTTTTGCAAGTGTGTAATTGAATGGGTAATCTCAACGCTTGAGATAAATATAATATACAAAATGGAAAAACACAATTACCGGTATATAAATGGATACAAACACAAACAAACTCACAAACAATGCAAAACATGAATTAAGTGAGATTACATGTATGAGACAAAGCTATCATGATATTTTATATAGTAGTCATCCAGTTTCAAGTTAAATTTGTCAAGTAAACATTTTTTGTGGGTAAGTATATTTTTTTTGTGAAAAATAACTTGTATGCTGTATACCATTTGCAATGGTATAGGACATAAATATTACAGACTAAGTACTCTGACATTATGAGATTTTTTTTTTACCACAAGCCAATCTGTGATAACAAAACTTACCTGAAGACCCGCAGGTCACATCGGAGTACAATCAGAGGGTCAAGGGTCAAATCTTCTTCACTATATGGGGTCACGGGTTTGGTTTTGGTCAAAGCATTGATGGTCATCACATGTAACCTACAATAACGTCAAAATAAATATAACACAGAAATGGACAATCATCTAAAAACAAAATAAATGTCCTAACTCATGCTTACTCAAATCAAGTCCTGTAGAATAATGTTTAGCAGGTACTTTGAGTACACTGCCTACAGAAATATACTTCATAGGGCACGATTGCTTCTTCCAGGAGAGAGTTCATTCCAATAAAAGCAGATTAACATGAACCACATATTAAGGCTACAGGAAATTATTCAAAATGACTGATCACGTGTTACACTTGGTTAAAAGTGTACAAAATTGTTTACATGTTGAATAATTTGGTAATATATTGGTTACGTTTGACAGCAAGAAATGACAACACACCTAGCACAATTATTACAATTTGCACTGTGTGATTCAAAATAGTTTCTGAGCAGATATAACTATTTTCAAATTCTTATTTAATGGAAGCATTTGGAAGGCTTGATTTTCAGAGCATAAACTGTTCACATATCTATGTCCAAAAAAATTACCTGAGAGGAAAGATTTGATTTTCATCATATACCATCACTACACTACGCTCATACATAATATCATACACCCAAGATTAATATCACTCATATTCTATAACACATCTCCAAAATTATGGCATAATTCCATATGTACTTTCTACATCATGCCTTTTTTTACTCCATGATAACTTGAATAATAACCCCCCCCCCCCTCCCCCTCAGTCACACTTGATGCATCAAGTGACACCCACAATAACTTACTTTCTGGGCATGACTGTGTTGAGTTTGTTCCATAGACTAACCACCATGGAGGTCACCTTCCTGGGTACATCCTTGTCCAGCAGTCCAGGGAGGCTGGCTACCAGGATGTCTGCATATCCCCTTCTACCCCTAATATCCCCCTCTCCAACCCCTAAATTTATCATCTGACACCCTCATTGACTTACTTTCTGGGCATGACTGTATTGAGTTTGTTCCAGAGACTGACCGCCATAGAGGTCACCTTTCTGGGTATGTCCTGGTCCAGCAGTCCAGGCAGGCTGGCTACCAGGGTGTCGGCAAATGCCCTTCTACTCCTAATATCCCCCTCTCCCTCACCCCCTCCCAAAGCATCATCTGACACCCACATTGACTTACTTTCCGGGCATGACCATGTTGAGTTTGTTCCAGAGACTGACCGCCATGGAGGTCACTTTCCTGGGTACGTCCTGATCCAGAGGTCTGAGGAGGCTGGCCTCCAGCATATCCCCTTCTGTCTCTAATATCCCCCCCCTCTCCCCTGTCCCCCTCCCCCTCCCTCACCCACCCCTTCAACGCATCATCTGACACCAAAATTGACTTACTTTCTGGGCATGACCGTATTCAGTTTGTTCCAGAGACTGACCGCCATGGAGGTCACCTTCCTGGGTATGTCCTGGTCCAGCAGTCCAGGGAGGCTGGCTACCAGGGTGTCGGTAAAGTCCATCAACCGGTGATTCTCCCTGTCTAACAAGGATTCCAGGATAAGTACTGCTGGGGTGGGGTTGGTTCGGACTGATGCCAAAGCTGGGAGAGTAAATCAAAACCAATATTACTACCATATACATACAAATATGTGGATGAGATCCACTAGTGTCAGCATATAGTACAAGCTGGTGGTTCTCTTTGATAACAGGAGATTTAAGGATGCAGTACATACTGCCAGGGTGGGGTTTGTTTGTGCAATTTTTGCCAATGCCAAAGCTGGGTGAGTACATAAAAATTCTACTCTTGGTTTTGAATCAAATGCTTGGTATTTTGATTTATAATGACCGAGTAGAACAACCCAACAGAGCATGGGGTGGTACATCACTGCTTTCTGTTTTCTGTTTTTCACTTATCTTTACATAAAGAATTATAAATTTCATTGTATATTAATTTGATATAAACCATAATACATTGCAGTTCACTACAAATATATTATTGACTCAAATACATAATCAAAAGTATCAACCTGGGTTCTGAACTACACAGAAATAGTATGTTCAATAATAAATCACATTGGCTAGATCACATATCTGGCTTGATGTTGGTTCCAATGTGGCCAGGTAAACTATGTCAAGCTGTATATAAATTCTTCCAGAAAGAGACAAACCTTCTCCGAGCTCCTCCGGACTGCATCTCTGATGCGAGTCCCTCTTGCCCCTCTTCATCCTCCTCCTCCTCTGCCTGTCCTTCTCCTCCATCTCGTCGGCCAACCAGTCTTCCACCTGGCACAGGTGGGGGTAGTGGGTGGACACGCACCTCAGCAGGGCGGGGTAGAGGGCCCCGAATTCCCCCTGCTTCATCTGGGCGTGGCGCACCAGGTATTTGATGGGGATCTGGGAGATGAGCTGGCTGGAGTAGGTCAGCGGGCGCTCCTGGATGATCACTGTGTCGGGGAGTGAAAGAATTTCTCAGACTTTTATGATTTGAATTGTCGGTGAACGGGACGGGGGGGGGGGGGGCGACCACGCCTCACCCAAGTGGAGCTAGGACTTTTGATGGGTGGTACTAAAATAAACAAAAACTCTAATGATTTATTATGAATTTTCAATGGGCATATGAATATGCTTAAAAAATTGCACAATATGTATGCATTATTATTATTTATGTAATTACCTTAGTTAGTGTATCACATCAGGAGCTCTTGCAGTGCATTAGAATATATTCAAATAGTTTTTGTGCTTTATAAATTTTTATATGTTTTATACTTTACAGCTGGAAGAAAACAGTTGAAGAATGCACATTTAGATCTAAATAATCCTGATACTTTCTCCCACAAAAATATCTAGTTCTGCTTATTTATTGTCAGGAGAATAGAAAAAATTCTTTGTCAAATGGTCAACTAATAAACAAATACTATGCACAATTGAATATTAGCTCATTTATCAAAAGAAATTTAATATCATTACGCAACAAAATACTATCTACAGTATTACTTATAGCTCTTCTTCCTAAATCGCATAATTTTACAGACAAGCAACACTTTACAGGCCAGGCATCTCTTTTGCATGCCTAAAATTTAACATTGTGCAAATACACTGGCATATAGAAGAAAATGCTATTTAAGAACCTCTAGCAAAGTGTAGGAGCTACAAATTCAGTTTTAATGGAATTATAGTAAATGTTTGACATTGATTTTTGTTCTCACGTGACAAACATTCTACTAGTGGTACTAGTCTATTTCTAGACAGAGCATATAGGTCTCTACCTCCACCGACAGTGTCACTGATACATAATTATGAAGTGCAATAGGTTTACATGTAGATGACCTTGCATTGCTTTCACTGCAGTGCCTGACACATGCTAGCAAGCCAGATCTGGTACTGTAATCAGCCTGATATACCCATGGACATTGTAGGTCCATGATATATCTAAGTGAGATTTAGAACAGTGTGCCTATAACATACACTACACAAGAATTTTTCTTTTCCACGTTTTTCAAAATCTAGGTAATTTTTGTTCCTTAGATTTCACAGACACGTCCTTTATAAAACCCTAAAGGCATGAATAATGTTTTACATGTATTGTGTTATGGGAGGGTTGCAAAAGAGATTCCCTACCTGTAAATGAACAAATATCAGCAGTTTGAGGAATACACAACAATACATTAAAAACACACTGATACAACCGTTTATTTGACTCCCCACAAACGTCTCAGTAAATGAAGGTAGAAGCTTATATCTTCCTATGTCCAGTAACAAAATTAAAAAAAACACCAAGAAAGATCTATTTTTAAACATTATTTTTTACCAGTCTTTATCGTTATCAAGCAGTTACTTAAACTTATTTTCAAAGTTATTTCTGGAATACTTAATACCTAATTGTAACATGAGTGTAAAACTGGTTATGCTTGTCCTGGCACAAATTATTTGCAACTGTACTTCAACAACGTATGAAAAAAAAAACACTTAGCTCCTTTCCAATTCCTACTTACACTACAGTACCTATATATTTCCTACAACTATGAGTATTGACCTTTGGACTTAGTGTGACAACTTTAGACACATTATATCTGATTACTACATATGTTATTAACCTGTTGGCTATGGGAACTGGATGCGCCGTGTGTTAACTCTATGGGATTTTCAGAATCTCTGAGGCAACAGAGTAATAACTGATTGCTTGGCAAGTTTTGTAAGTGTGTCTGTTTCGGTCCAGGTTCAAAGTATATAGTATGAAATGAATACATTACATCAATAGCTCATTCCAGTTCTACCTAATTTTTCATGAAGACAAGTACTGGAAGCATTACCTCACTTCCAAACTTCATAATTTTAACACTTGTAGCTTATTATTCAGTTTTAGTTTTCCATCCCATTCTTTATCAAAGGATTTTGAAATGTGACATGCAATCTACAGAATAGATTCTTCACTTATTGCAGGATACAATCTAAGCTAAGATATATGTCATTTATGTAATACCTCCGTCAAATGTAAACTTTGAAATGTACATTATCACTACAAAATCTGCAAGAAATAATTCATGATTCAAATTCCAGTTGTGACATACTGCCTTTGAATGTCTACTCCTGTCTAATCTGACAGAGATTGTTTACTGGACACAGATAAATGTATATAAGCCCACAATCTCCACAGAGGGAGGTTGTGCAGTACTTTCACTCACTAAGATGTTTCATATTGTTCAGTACACAATCCTCATAGAGCAGCACATAGTACATCATCAGCAACTGAGCCGTCATTCGTTCCTCCTCCCCAATCTCGATCTTGTCGTCGACTTCCATCGCCTCTGTGTCAGAGCCTGTGACGAAGGACACTGCGGATGATTTGAACACCGACAGAATCTCCCTCTCTGTGAGTGGGGCATTCCGCAGGTGTTTGGAGCCGGACTGGGTCGGCATGACAACAGAGGTCACGAACACTTCAATAAGAGGGGGTAGCAAAGGGTGGAGGGGAGGGGTTGCATTGCACATCTGTCTGAAGAGCCAATCCTAAAAGAGGGGGGAAAACAAAGAGTAAGAGCATCTGAATGACAGACATTGTCTATTTCTGACTATAATTCAGAATACAATACGACTGATAACACATGAATGAATATTTTCACATTAAACAATTACATTCTGTAGAATTTCAAAGTAAGAGCATCCCTTTTTCAACATAGAAATCATATTTCTTTAAAGAATTGTATGGAAAGCCTCAAGCCCTTCTTCTGAAATGCATTTTTAATATGTCATCAAATATTATATGTCTTTATTATCATCATCACCATCATCATCATCATCATCATCATCATCATCATCATCATCATCATCATTATCATTATTTGCCAGATTGTTGTCAGGGAGATCAAGTTGCCCACTTGATCCCCAAATAAGCTAATGTGTCTACCTTGATTGGAATGTTATGCTTGGTAAATGCTCGGCTCTTCAGTAAGTGAAACACACAGTGGACCGGAAGAAAGCCTGTCGTGGCCGCACTCAGCTTGGGGGTGACAGCCACTGTCACTGCATGGGCTGCTGCAACCTACAGGGTGATAACAAAAATAAAGAACAGGCTGTCAAATTTTGTACCCAGGTGTCTATTTACAGGTACATATCCACCAAAAGTTTAAAGTAAAAATGATAAATTACATACAGCTTTCATATAGAATGGTTCACCAAATGTCATCGCGACAACAACTAGTTATGTTGTTTTTACTTCCATCAATACTTTTACAACATCCACTAGAACTTGTTGACTTGTGTAACTCCTCCTGCTTCTACTATTAACAAAAACCACCACCACCACTATTCCTATTCCTACTCTTACTAATCATCTATTACTGCTACTGCTACTCCTACTACTTCTAATACTACAACTACTACTACTACTACTACTACTACTACTACTACTACTACTACTACTACTACTACTACTACTACTACTACTAGTACTACTACTACTACTACTACTCCTACTACTTCTACTAAATCTGCACTACTACTCCTACTACTACTACTACTACTACTAAATCTGCACTGCTACTCTTATATTGTACAACTGATATCAAAAGTAGCAGTTCTACTGCTTTCTGTAACTATTAAATCATTTGTAAACACTTCTACAAATGATATGACAACTATTAGTGCAATTATTTATATCACTAATAAAATTACACAAACACCATACAATTATATTTCATTCCATTCATACTCAAACAGCATATATTACAAATGAATGTAGTACACATGATAATGATCTTGTGCAGCATAAATTTCAGGAATAAGTGCTAGTGTTGTGGATAATCTGAAGACAAAAACTTAATAAAATTTTAATTGAAGAGTGTAGAATTAGAAGTACTTAAGTCACATTTTGACGACATTGAGTTAGTGATTGTTTTGAAGTCGTTACAAGTAGGGAAATTTTTGGACAAAATTTTTGTCAATTTGACCATTCCCTAGTAGGTGTCAGGGGAGGGTCAACCGGGGTCACATTTTTAACTTGGTCTAATTTTTTCAAAATGTCTCTCAAATTACTCGACTAGTTACAAGGATTAAGAAAATATATAATTTATCATGTATTTTGTGCTTTTTTTGATGAGATATGGAGTGAAATGAGGTCAGATTTCAAACAACGTCCAAATTTGACAAATTGCCTATCAAATTGTTCATCTTACTGAGGACATTCCAAAAATATATACAATTAAGTGTTTTGACATTCATTTATTCGGGAAATGCATTATTTTATTTTCCTCAGACCCTTGTTTTTAGAAGAAAGTCCACAATATTGATTATTGAAAATCGGCAAGTGTGACGATGTTTGTTTTTGTCCTACATTCATCTTTTATTGTGTCAATTAACTTCACCAAGTTTGGATGTACTAATCAAACAATATTGATCTGTAGACAAATTTGAGAATTTTGAGCCATTGTTTCTCAAAAGTAGTATTATGTTACTTCAGTACTTCTTATTCTACAGTCTTCAATTTGACAAATAAAATACAATACCTGTTCTGTGAAGATATCTTGAATGAAGAGCAACCTCATTTTGGCTAAAGAATTGGTTCTCATCACGATCTGTTAAAGAGAAAATAAATCAAATTAGTTGAAGTCTTGTGAAGCAAGATGTCACACTTGAACATCTGAAAGTATTTATTATAATATAACCCTTCCCCGCACTGGGGGAGGGGGGAGGGGGGAGGGGGGGGGACAGGATATATAAAGAGGAATAATTCATCAATCAAAAACATGTCCATACCTTCATTCCAAGAGTGGTGCAGACCAAATCTACAATAGCTTGCATCTGGTTGGCATGGAAATGAATGGCCATCAGCAGCAGCATTTCACTGAAAGAAGCACTGACACCACTCTCCCTAGGAGCAGAAATTACAGAGTGAAAGAACACAAAATGTCAGTGAGCATGACCGTCATGATGGATGGTATTACACACACAAATAATAGTCTACCCACAACCTAAGTCAAAGAATTACTATTGTTGCAGTATAGTTTATTTATATCAATTATATCATTATCTAGATCAATTGTATAGTTAAGCAGTCAACCCTCCACCCTCCCTCACCAATTCTCATCCAGCAGTTAATCACCATGACCACAAACTTCATTAAATTATTTCATACCCAACATAATTTCACCCTAAATCTATGAATTTATTCAAGCTCCAAAGGCTATACCTTTTGAATACACAAGGCATATGACTAGCATTACTTTATTTATGATTTGCATATCCTGTTATGGACTTGAATGAATAAACACACAGCAACCATTTAAAAATGTAATTGGCATTGACCTTTACTAATTTGCAAATTTCATCTAAAATCTGCACATCATGATGTTTGCCTGGGACAATTATAATCAAAAATCCCCTAAAGATATTTTCCAGACATCGCGAAAATGAGATTAGAGTGTACGGACAGGCGACCCCAAGAAATGATGCATCTGGCCCCTTTGGGGCCCAGACATAAAACTCACCTTTCAAATCTTGGTCCTTCCTTCACAAGCCAGTTGATCCATCTTGTCACAATTTTCTCATCGTTTCCACTAAAAATAATTAAAACAAAAGATATTAGGAAGTGTAAGTAAAAAATAATCGAGCAAGTATTTGCTTCCTTTTTTTATGCCCTTGCATGCGGTAAGGTGCAACTTACATGTATTTTAATCACCCCTTCCTCAAAAATCTATAAAAAAAAATCACCCAGCCCTGACAGAAGTTCTCACATAGAGTCAATGTGTTCTCCTGTTCAGTGTGAAGGGCCCTCAAACAAAGGCTACAAAGGCTTTGTAAGTTATTCTTCTTTCTTGTCATTTCTCAGTATTCATACAAAGTGAATTTATTTATTATTTGGAGACGCAAGCCTGTTAATTTGTATTTTGTTTATTCTTAGATCAACAATGTAGCAGTAGACTACATGGCACAATGGTCAGAATTAAATTGTGAAGGCATTATTGCCCAGTCAATTAATTAGGGCCACTGATTTGCTTTAACCCGTAAAACCGCCGGGGGGGGGGGGGGGGTAGGGCCATAATGGCCCCCCTCCCCTCCCCTCGACGAATTTCGCGATTACGCTGCCGCGAGAAATTTTTTGACCGCGCCGTTCACTGGCTTTTTACTTTCAAGTCTCGTGCATCATTTACGACCATTTTCGAAAAAATCGGACGTACCGTTACGACGCAAATTGTGTTTTCAGCCAAAAATCATAAATGTATGATTATTTTTACTTTTACTGGCTGAAATGGATTAAGTTTATGCTGTTTATAATCGCAAAAGTGTCCCCGACAAAGTTCATCGAAAAAATAATAAAAAACAAAAGGTCGAAAAAACAAAGAAATACATAAGAAATTCACAAAACAATAAAATACATAGGAAATTAATTCTGATTCGGCAAATTTTTTTGTAGATAATTGTTAGAAATGTCAAAATGAATATTTTCACCAAAAATTAGCATTCTACTAGCTATTGTAATCGAGATATAGGCAAAAACATAATTTCATACACTTAATTGCATAATTAATTACTTTAAAAATATAAAAAATCAATTTTTTGAAAATTTTACTATACAGTCTTGTAGTTTACATCCGGTTCTATGCGCGTGCAAATTTTCGCGTCGATCGCGCGATCTGCAGCCGAGATCTCGGGGGGGGGCCATAATGCTCTTTTCAGCCATTGCCTGTAAGTGTCATGCGAGGCATGCATGCTGTTTGTCACACAAGTCACAAACCAGGATATAGATCAAAACCGAGAAAGTAAGGGAAGCTGATAGCTTTACCGGATCACGTAAAGCAATCATCTATACCCTGGCTTATGACTCGTGACATAAGCATACATGACTCGCGTGACACTTACACAGAATGGCTGTTTTAGATAAGACAACTTTCAAAAATTGAAGTTGGTCAACCCAAATTTCATATTTTGGTCTATTGCAGAGAATCATAATTTGCAGCTTTTCATGGGTTTGGAGCTGTCTGGTCACAATTAAAGTTTGATATTTGTATGATAATCAGGGAGCATGAAGTTGAGTGAGAGTGCATTCCACTCTCTAATAGAATACTGTTTGATAATTTGACTTAATTTGAGAGAATAAACAGATCCGAGGTACTCACCTGACTAGAAAAGGGCAAGCCAGCAGCATACAGAGTCCCATGGAGATAAACCTGATGCCTGCAGCGGTGGGCGGTGGGTGGCTGGTTAACAGACGTAACAGCTGTTTGGTTTCTGTCTCACTGAACCTGCAGGTGAGAAGAATTGTCCAGATGAATTATCCAAACATATCAGGATTTCTACAAGCTTACCAAGTTTCCCAAGACTTCATTATTTCTGACCTCGCACTAATAATCTCAAGTCAATGGATTATAAAGCATAAATCACATTGGTGAGAATCTATGACAGAATTCTAAGAATTATCAATATTCCTCCAACATTATCAAATCATTGCTTATAACTGATTTTATCACTTAAATAATAAGTTTTTCAAGAACTTTTCACAAAAAAATATGTTTTTGAAGGTGTCTTGATGCCAAAAAATAAAAAATAAATTTAGCAGTTATAATGGAAAGCACTTCAGTTCTCTTAATACTTGAACATCAAACATTGACAAAAATTGGAGACTGTCCCACATACTTCATGAACAAATTACAACATCTACACTGATTGGAGTATATGGAAGGACTTGTCTTGAATTTGTTTATTTGAAGAGGAAATAGAAAAACTACATTGACACTGCCCCCCCCCCCGAAAATCTATACAGACTGCGTGCACAGCGAGCCACTTTTAATTTTCTTTTTTAACTCTGACCCCTCTTTATTGAATTCCAGGATTTGCTCCTAAATAACATTAATAACAATATTTCTTTAGTTAACCGGCAGAAGGGCCCTAGCATATGTTCTCAGCAGAAGGGCCTTAACACTAAATTGTCTCTAACTTGAAAACCATTGGCTTTTTTTCACATGAAATTAAAGTAATGTGATATTTTTAGATCCTGCAGTCAGTCTGTTAAGTGCAAATATCAAATAAGGTAATATTTCTCATATAAAAGAAAATTTACTGTTAAAGACAGCCCGTCCCTTTTGCAGTTCACCACAAAACTACCAAAACATTAGCAAAGCCTAGAGCAAGATAGGCAAGCTGTATATTCAAAATTTAAAATTCGTAAGCCATGTAAAATTCACATAATGCACATAAACGATGCCTGATTAATAGTCTATGCCTCAGGCTTTTGGCAGTTTTGTTTGTTGAAATGTTGAAATGTTGCTCTGTTGAGTTATCTGTATACTATTTAATATTACAACACAAATTATGAACCTAATTTGTACTTCAGAAGCAATCATCTAACATGTTTGTACTTCATAAAAAATTTAGGACTTCACACATAATAACAAAATGGGAACTGTAACAAAGACTAATACCTTTTTCGTGGTACGAAAAAAGTCATTTTGAAATTTAACAGCAGAAATTTTGCATATACAATGAGCTTCCAAATGTTATAGTTTCAGAGATGGTCTTACATCATATTTTCTTCAAATTATTATGGTGATTAGGGATTAAAAATTTATGCTTGTAAAAGGAACAGACAATCTTTAAAGCCCTTCTGCTGTGAACATATGCTAGGGCCTTTCTGCCGGATAACCGACGATTTATACCAACATCTTACTTCATTCCTGCGATTCCTTTGAGGGCACAGTAGAGTCTCATGAAGGCACTGGCCTGTACCACGTTCCTGGCAAGGAAGTCCCCGAAGTGTTCTATACTGCACCTCTTTCAATGTTATTGCTACCTGTGCCCCCTCTTTTACAAACACCTGGATATGCCCCTATACATCATGAATGATTTATTCCAATATCTTACTTCATTCCTGCGATTCCTTTGAGGGCACAGTAGAGTCTCATGAAGGCACTGGCCTGTACCACGTTCCTGGCGGGGAGGTCCCCGAAGTGTTCTTCGGAGGGGGTGATCGCCTTCAATTCCTGGAGGAGATGGTCTCGTAGACATTGCAGCATCGTGTTCTCTTGCTTAATCTGTGATTCAGAGTGAAGAGATGGAGATGTACTAAGTGTGAATGCAAGCATTTACAAACTTACTTCTTGACAATTAGTTAGTGCCTTTCATATAGGCTTCCTGCTATATTGCAGGCCTTCAACTCTGCTTGGTTGAAAAGTAAAAACAAATTAGGAGCAAAATTCTCCAAAAACATAGAATGAAAGCAGGATTCAATCCACCAAAGTAGGAGGAAAGTAGGATATTTACTAGCAGTTTTTGAAGTAGTAATCCCGAAGAAAATGGAAACATGCAGAATATGCAAAAAAAAATTTGATGATTGGCGAAAAAGCGGAAACCCGCGGAAATTAATTTTCCTTCACGAACAGGTGATGATGCTAGTTACAGTACTCTCAGCAACAACCTGTAAAGACTACTCAACTCCAAACAAATATTCGTGGACCATCACATGCTACTCAGAATCATATTTTCAAGCTTGAATTTACTCAAGATACATTACCTCTAGGTTTAGCAGCTGTGAGAAAATTTTTAAAAGATAACAGGACAAGCCTTCTTTTACATGACAATGAGTATTACAAAATATCACAACAAAACACAACAAACAATAATCTGCTGACCCCTACCTTTTGACTGGCCCGTACAAACAGGGCAAACCAGCTACGGATGGTGGAACTGCTCCCCAGCAGTAGCCCACTGAGAAAGCTGACCATGTCCCCCTGGCCACCGTCTGCTTGGCACCGGGCCGCGTGGTCCAGGGACAGGGCCACGGCAAGACCTGGTAGCCGGCACTGTTCCACCTAGGGTAGAAATGAGAAAAATACTTGTTTAACCCTCTGAACACCACTACAACACAAATCCATGTATTTTGTATGTATAGAGCTGAAACATGGACAACAACCAAGCGCCTGGAGAAGAGAATGAGGGTGTCCGAGAGGACAATGGAAAGAATAATGCTGGGAATCACAAGGAAAGACAGAATGACAAATAACGAGCTCAGATTGAAAACAGGAGTGCAAGACATTATTACAATGATAAAATCAAAGAAATGGAGGTGGGCAGGACACCTACCCAGGAGGTGTGACAATAGATGGACAAAAAAATAATAGACTGGACACCAAGAAACTATACAAGAAGTAGAGGGAAACAGAATAGGAGATGGAGGGATAAGCTAACAACATACTGTGGCATTGTGAAATGGAGAATTGAACGAGCCTTCCTCCTGCAGTGAAGCGAAATAGGCTGAAGGCAAGGTAGGCAAGGCAATTTAGAGAGTGATATGCAAAGGGTTCATTCTTTTCTTGGCACACTTACTCTGTTTGTGTAGTTGGCACATTTGATACAGTTTATGAACAATGACTGATCTCAGTTGTATTTCTTGAAATTATTGAACCAGTTCTTTACTTGCTCAGTTAGTGTTCAACTATCCTTACTCATACGATTTGTTTTCCTTTCACAAAATGTATAACATTGTTCTGAATTTAAGATGAAAACTTTAACATAAAATATAATATTATATGATTCCTGTTGAGGAATTGAAGTGATCCAGGGTTGGCAATTTCTTTGATTATGTTTTGGACGGGGTGATTTGAATCACAATTAAAATCAAGATTTTAAGTGTGATTGAATTGAAAATTCAATAAATCAATGAATTTGATTTAAATCACTGATTGTTTCAACAAAAATTATTTAAATCAGTGATTAAAATTGCCATACATTTAATCACCAACTCTGAAATGATCGCAACCTCTATTCAGAACTCATTTCAAATGGTGAAGAAATATAGAAATTTCACTTGCTCACATGCTCTACTCATATCAAACAAAACAAAATTTCACACATCAACTTTTTTGAAACCACTGGATCTACTACAAATTTTAGTACCCTGACACAAATGCGTCACACTAGAAGTTTAGTTTGTAATACAGAGCTGACATACATTACTAATTTCAGAGGGTACAACGAAACACTTCTGTCAGAAATCAACTCTCAATTTGCAGAATGATGGTTTACATGTCCCTTACCCTTAATCGTTACTAGTCACATCCAGCTACTGTACTTACTACAAGGGCCCTGAGTTTCAGGGTCTGACTTGGATTCATGGCTGCCAGCAGCCTCAGGCTTTCGGTCCGTCGCCGCCCACCCTGGCTCTCTTCATCTTGTCTCTCGCCACACTTGATCAAAGCATTGCAGACTGGTGGGAACATAAACACAAATTGAATATACAATTTATTTTTCATTACAAAAGGTCTCCGCTTCCTCAACCCGCCTTTAACAAAAGAACTACAGGTGTTTGCCGCATTTTCAAACTGACAGAATCTGTCATCACGTTTGTGTATCCAAGTGTAGTAAAAGTACAATGTACTTTTTGTCAAAATATAAATCAATTCATCCTGTTTCAAGATTCAATTAAGTTATAATTAACACTGCCGCCGATCGATATCCGAACGGCTAACCCGCCCGCGCCGGCCGGATAATCGTTTTTCCATTTTCCGGTTTTCCGGTAGCCGTCGGCAGAAAATCCCCTTTCCTGTCCATTAACTAAATAACATAATTTGGTTTTGGTGCCCATTTGCCATAAATATCGCAGCACTTCTCTTTTTGGCAGTAAATTCTGCTGATAAAATAACTTTTAGCTTCCTATTACACTATTATGACTAGGACCCGCCGGGTTAAGACTGGGTCGGGTTCTTGGTCAATTCTCTCTGTTTGCCACGATCATCTATCAAAATGGAGCAAACACACTGACCGTTACCAACTGCCAGCCAGTAACAGTTTGAAGAAATATGTGACTTCGATTAATGCATGAATAGTCGATTTATCACAGACTATGTCCTCCAGGACCAATTCAGAGAATTGGCAGCCTGACACTGTCCATCATTTAGGTCAATGTCCACACCCACACTCCGTGTGTTCATTACTAAATTCCCTGGCCCCGCCTACTCCTTGCCTGGGAACCTGTAATGTAACACTGCCCGAACTGGCTAACACATAACGTGACTAGACTGGAGTGTCATCCCTGCCCTGCCTGCAGTCTCAAACCCTGTAAGCTGATTGGCAATTACTGTACTGATTGTATAAGTACCGACTTTGTGTGTAATACAAGTGAGCTGAGTGGGGTGGGGGTGTGGCTACAAATAGTGCAGTATAAGCTTACCTCTTTTGTAAGACTGGTAACCGTGATTGGT
Organism: Eucidaris tribuloides; assembly: GCA_001188425.1. Classification (NCBI taxonomy): domain Eukaryota; kingdom Metazoa; phylum Echinodermata; class Echinoidea; order Cidaroida; family Cidaridae; genus Eucidaris; species Eucidaris tribuloides. The sequence goes on along the minus strand of JZLH01S0111829.1, from coordinate 18,937 downwards.
TAATTACTCTTATACATGTATTATCCCAGCAGCAGGCTTGTTTGTTATGCTTCATAGATCCAGTGCAAGGGCTGACTGTGGGTGTGGCCTTAAAGTCACTTGCGCATGTGTTCATGTTCTGTTTTGTGAAAAGTTAATTGTGTTTGTGCAATTCTGATACGGGGGATTTGGCAATGAAAAGTTGGACACACCTTATTATCGACTGGGTCCCCTGCGAATTGTGTCAGGACTTTTAGATAGTGCCAATCTGGTGACTGCGTTTTGCCTTTGTGCAACCGATGGCAAGTTGAATTTGATAATTTGGCTTGCGAGCTTGTGTCCTCAGACAAATACTTTGAAAAAATCTGAATGGTGCTTAATTTCTAAAAAAAAATGGTTGCACAATTCCAGACGTGATCATCATAGAACAGATTATGATTTCAAAGACAATAGAAATACTAATAAAAGTCAAAGAAATGACATGAAGAATCATTACTGATACTTATGACCATAAAATATTGATTTAATGATATTAATGATTTTAGTATTAATGTATCATTATCAATTACTATTGTAAATTATTGGTAGTATTATAACTTCCTAATATTAGTTATTATTATTCAAGTTGTGTTAATATTGACATTTGGACACATTTGTGGCGAAACGTTTGGAATATTGGGAGGGCACATTGTTCCCAAACAATGGTTGCCCCTCCAAGTCTATTGTCAATCTAAACGTTCCACCACGCCTGGTTGAACACAAATTTATACAAAACCTTAGAGAAGAACCAGAATTCAATTTTAATTATGAACATGTACTCTTGTCTTTCCCAAGTGGCAAGAAAATATCCTTTTTTTTTAAATCATATTCACTGGTGGTAAGACTGCCTGTGGACATCCATCACCAATCAATCTTTCAATCTCTTAATCATGCAAGCCAAAGTAAAAAATAAAAACAAAACAAACAAAAATGTCAGCTGCATCATTGAAAGAACAATAACAAGTAGTCCACTGATAATGACATCGTCAGAATTTATTCCAAATACCACAATGTCGAGAAGACGTTGAGCGTGAGAAAGTCTACAAGTACTAACAGGTGGGGATTATGTTCTATTGTGTTGTCTCTCCTTCTCTCTCTCACATGCTGGCAGCTAAGTCAAAACAATTCAAAACAAAATTATTCATGTTGCAATGGTGACAGGATTTGATTCTTTTGGCATTTATTTTGCCATATAGTACAGGCTACATGTACTATAAAAATGATTGAGCTTAATGTCTGCCGCACTGTGGAAATACGTATCAAATATAATGTAAATACTGTACTTAATGTACTTATACACTTATGTTAGCTAGCGTTATCCTGCTGTGTATACTATGACTTAACTACTATAATATATTCAGTGAGACCTCGATATAAGAGTTGATATATATAACAAATCTGTTTAACAAGGGATTTGCCAGGTCCATCTTTATATTTTTATTGTTTTGACGCTGTAATTAGTGAAGAAACCTGATATAACAACAGTAATTCGTCATGCTTTTTAGGTATCGTATTAACGGGTGTCACTGTACTATGACTTACTACTACAACTATGACAGTAACTTCTGACTACTTATACTTATACTATCTACCTTACTCTATTATCTATAAATACTACTATAATACTACAGGTACTTCTACTACTGACTATTGACTCTACTCTACTACTATATTGCTACTAATACTACTATCTATACTCTATATACCTATTATATACCATATATTATACTGCTACACCTTTATGGCTAATACTATCTTCATTTTACTATACCTAATGTACTTATGAGTTATACTACACTCCATAGAATATCTAGCTACTTACTATAGTGTACGGTCTAATGTGACTAACATTACCTGATGTACATATAATAGTAATTACTACTACTACTACTAGATTTTGTTTCCCTTCTTTGAATTGATTCTGTCTTGTTTGTTATAATGTTTGATTGGGATGGGGGGGGGGGCGAATGGTAGCGGGAGTATTGATGACAGACCACGCGGTGTGAAAAGGTGTGATGGTAATGAGAACTTGGGCATTGGGTAGGAAGAAGGCTCTAGTCAAAAGGGGGAGGGTGTGAGTCATGAGTACGCGACAAAGCATAAGGTAGCATGAAGTCAATACTCTGAGTAAATGATCTGTGCTACCCATTTCGTTCAAAAGACATATTTGTGAATGCTGAATATTCTGTCATCTATTTTTGTCTTCTCATAGTAATAAATATATATTTATGATTCTTGATTCAGTTATCACTCAGAATAGTGATATTTTGTAGGAATATTCTATATAATGCATTATGTGATCAAAAATAATTGATAGCGACAGTTCAATGAAATTTTGGGTGAATTATAAATGGGAAGATTCATCTTACATTTGAAGCATAAGTGTCAATTTACTGAATAAAAACTTTTGTGCATATTAACATTTTGATTGATACAATGGACATGTAATTCCTTTAGTGAGTGGGCGAGATTCAAAAATTTAGGACATAAAAATCAATCAATTATCAGTTTACAGTTGTTATTTTAGGAAGTGATAATACCAACAATTGTACCATCTGTTAACATCCCTATATTCATAAAAGTCAGGTAGTGTAACGTATAACTCATTTTCTCGGAAATGGAAAGAAAAGATCTAGCTGTGTTTTATTATGGCGGCTTCTGCTGTATGACATACTACAGAGACAGAAAGGTAATTTGGAGTTACCGAGAGTACATCGTAGAAGTATAATCAGTGCTAAACCTTGTGTGATGCAGGCATCTCCGGCGGATGTACATCATTTGCGTAAGCCCTGAATGGACGAACTTTTGTGAGTGGAATCTGCTGTTAAAGTTATCATGGGAATGTGTTCACTTAGGGTGGTTTCCCAGCTAGACCCTGACATGTCGGCTTGTTGAGGATCAAGCGAGGTCTGAGTAGGGGTCAGGTAGGGCTGCTCTTTATGTAGTGGCATGCGAGTGTCATTGGTGATGTACAGTGATATTATTGATATACAGTACTCTCATGATGGTGTGCGTGCGACGGTCATGAATGACTTATGATCTAATGAGTCAGATATTGATTACTATCAACGCCATGTAGTTCCATCGTGTGGGGGTTGAGATAAGTGACAGACTTCAGACTTTGAAGTTCTTCCCAGGTGCAGAATAATACCAAACAAAATGACGCCCCTTTCTGTGAGGCCGCAACTCGCAACTCGCTTTGTACAGACAATTGAATTAGATTTTTTTGCTCCGTGATCAGTGAACTTTAATTGTGTTATGAGACTCCCAATGGAGGCTTTATCATGACTCGATCTCCTTGTAACCGGGCGTATGGAACATGGAAAGAAGTGGTATGCGACCTTCGGATAATAAAGGATTCTTAATTAATCATAGGGAAATTCCAGATATCCGATCAACCGTTCGGATATCAACATCGGATATCCGGATATTAAAATATCCGACATGTGGCAGTATTAGTTATAATTAAGTTTATATAAAGTTCAAATAAGTATCTCACTAACTTGTTTTTGAGATATACTCCGTGCTGAAGACTTACACTGCTTCACTTGAATTGTTTCATACTGGTACTTTCTTCAACTACATGTACATACGTATATTGCCCAATTCTAAAATTGACAGTGTATCAAAAGTACAATGCACTCTCTTGTCAATATGTTCATCAATCTATCCCATTTCAAGATTCAATGAAGTTATAAAGTTCACATGAATATCTCACCTTGAAAAAAGCTATCAGGCACGTTGGCAACAAGTCTGCAAAGCATCATGGGACCTAGCTTCACTCTCAGCAAGACTTCGGCTAATTTATTCATTGGTAACAATGATGGCAACTCTGAAAAAAGAACAATCACCAAAATATATACGTGGAACTGTCTTTTGATATTACAAAATGACATCATATTTTGGCATTAGAAAAAAGATCATCAGAAATTTGAAGAAAAAAAACTTGAAAAAGTTCCATACATCCACACTCCCTTCACCTATTTTCATTTTGATTGGACCATTTTTTTTCTAAATAAACAATGATACCAGTATGTTGTTTGGCCTTGCTGACATCAACGAAATGTGGGGAGACCTGTTAATTTAGCTAAAATTATATTTAATGATAATTTTTTAAAGTAAATTTAGAATAAAATACTAGGTGGCCTTTTTTATAGTGCACGAGAAATATTATTTTATACTGTATATTTTCATAGGCGTCAGGTCGCAGCTGCTTGTGTCTTTTATAAAACGCATGCCAAATAGTGTCCAAAAGAGGTATATATGAAATGCTCCTTCCGCCCCTAGAAAGGAGGCGTGTGAACAGAGCCATACTTCTACTCCTGATCACGCTGCAATAACTCATCAGATAGATAGAGGCTTCATTCACGCAGCTTCTAAGGTCTGGAGCAGTCTCCCAGACAATGTTGTTGGAACAATTTCTCTTACAAGGCTCAAGTCTTTTGAGAGCAGGGTACACAGGTTTGTTTTGGAAAATTACAATTTGTAAATCAAGTGTCTCATTTCCCCCATTGATAGTGATAGTTTTGTTGAGTTGCAATGAACCATTTAATTGGCCTTCTGGATCCTTGATATATTGGTTGGCTGTTATTGGTGATTCGCGTAACCGCGGATCACCATAGATTTCGTCAGAATTTTTTTCTTTTTTGGTGATCCGCGTATCCGCGGATCACCATAGATTTCGTCAGAATTTTTTTCTTATTCTTTATTTATTTATTTATTCGTGTTTCTTTCTGGTCATTCTTGTGCATCGAATATCTCAAGAACAACTTCGTCAATCATCTTGTAACTTGGCATAGTTATATCCCATGTCAATACCTACAGAATGTCCTCCTGACAATGTCTGTGACGTCATCAATGACGTCATAAGCCAAAAGCTAGTCCTAGCCTACATTTGCAATATCTCAAGCCGGCAGTGGAATAAAACAACGAAATTTGGCAGAAGTTAACTTTAGGTCAAGGGTCAACTTTTGGACCTAATCACGTGCGCGCGCGCGTCATGATGGGCTAGCACAGGCGCATAAAAAATTTTCAAAGTTTTGAAATGCTCCAAATGACTTCTTATTAATAGTAGCATACGTTTCAGGTCATTTGGAGCATTTGGTGCGCGCGCGTACGCGCGCGTTTTTTCCGCGCGCACCCCTTTTCCGACCGAATTTCGTCGTTTTTTCGACGGATTTGGATTTCTGACTGAATTCTCCATCAATTAGAACCTTTTTCCGACCACAAGGACAAAAAATATTGCTTACAGGTCCAAAAAACGTAAATGCGCGCGCATTGCGCGCATAGTGAATAATGCGCATTTTT
>JZLH01S0111829.1:0-11886 GCA_001188425.1 Eucidaris tribuloides | reverse complement strand
TGTTTAAAATTAAGTTTTAAATCAGTCAATTTTTTCTAGAAAAAACCCTGGCACCTACCTGTTGTTGCTCATTCTGATAGCCTTTGATCCGTAGATAAGAGTTCAGTTACTACTTTGCATGTAGAATACTTGTGATGTCATCTGAGACGTCACAAATAAAAATCGTATTTCGCACATATATCATGAATGGGGTGGATTAAGATAACAAAACTTGGTACACAGTAACTGCAGGTCCAAAGTCATCACTGGTGCTAATCACAACCGTCCGCGCGTCGCAACGAACGCGTACTCGCACGTCGAATTTTCAACTAATGTTTAATAGACAATTTCAGGTGATGAGGGACATTATTTCATCATGCAATGATAACATTAACGATATTGTAATGATAACATTTTCTTTAAATTTAATGATCGGAGCGGTTACGCGGATCACCAATTCGTCTTAGTGACGAATTAACATCTAGTTCATATTTGCATTTTATATAAAGTGAAAAAAAATGTATCCCTTCTAAGAGATAAACATTATCAGACGAAAAAGGACTATGAGGTGTGACAAAGAAGAAATGAGACTATGACAGCCATGCCCACATGACGCAATCATCAATGGACCCACTGCCCATGTCACTGTGTTGCCAAACATCTCATCAACATTCTGCTATAATATTATTCACCCATCTTACTATGTGCCTCTTTCTTGGGCTGTTAAGTGGTACGCTCCAACATCGCCCTGTCATGATTGATAATAGAGATTGCACATACATGGAGCTTGGAATCAATCTGAAGTTACTGGTTCAGTTTGGTGGGTTCCCAAACTAGTGTCTTGAGCTTCTCCTGGAGGATTACGAAGAAAATGTAATGTCATGGGTGGGATCTTCTCCATAACACTCCTGGAGAAGCTCAAGACTGACCCAGAAACTTCAGGTTGATTCCCCGCTCTATGATTGTGCCACTTCTCATATAGTGACACAGCAAAACAGGGGGGTGCCACTCAACAGCCCTAGGAATGGGCACAGAATGGGATAGCCAAACAACATTAGAGCAGAATGTTGAGATATTGGGCAACACAGTGACATGGGAGGCGGGTCGATTGACATTGTGTCATGGGCGTGGCTGTCACAGTCTCATTTCTGTTTTGTCACACCTCGTACACTCGTTATTCTCACCTGCTTGCGCAATGCACAAAACATCAGAGACTTCTTCCTGATACACTTCATTTTCAAACAGCTCACATGACCGATAAATGAAGTCTGTGGGTTCCTTTATCTGAAAGAATGAAAACATTGTATATGTATAATTTTCAAGTCTCCTATTGATTTTTAATGAAAGCCATGACAAAGATTTCTTGAAAGGTAAATACATGATTGGGAAAACTTGAAAATGCATCAAGAACCAAACAAGTTGAAACAAATACCAACTATACACCACCTGGAGTGGATCTCCCAGCTGGAAGTATTTGTCTTTGATTTGTTTACTCAAAGGAGAATCAAACATAAACATACCAGAATTTTATTTCTCCCGAGAGAAATAAATACCACAGAAAGTTACACAACAGATTTGCCTGCGACAACGGATACTAACATAAGTTCTTTTAAAATGAGTCAAATTTTTTACTACAAAATTTTCACAGTAGAATCCTGGCATTGTTTACTTGATTTTACAATAGTTTTACCCAAAGTTGAGGACTACCCCTATTCATGTCATTCACCTTTGAAAAGAACAAAAATCATTAACACTCTCTATCCTAAGCATATTTGATGATCTCACCTGACTTGAGATGAAGAGGAGCTCACTAATGAGTAACCTCAGTCTCCTTGCCGAGTCACTTTTCTCAAACTCCAAAGCCAGACCATGTTGGATGTGGGCTGTCAGGTGGTTCTCTGAATCACCAAGCTTTTGTCTGATGAGAGAAATAATGAAACCCTTTCTGAATGTGCGAGATTTGAACTATAAATTTACAAATACATGACCATGCCCATGGGAATATTCACTAATTATGACAATTTAGGCATCTCAGTTCTTATCAAATGTTTCATAAAATGGGAAATTTTACTGACAAATAAGGCTGAGTAAAAAAAAATGTGTTTCTCGTCCGAGTTTTTGAAAAAAATGAAAAAGAGGGACTTTTTATGTTTTTATTTTTTATTTTTCAAGATGGCCGCCATCTGCCATCATTTCCATGTACGCTCCCAATCACAAGAATCATCAAAATAATGGACGCATTGTAGTAGGCCCCTAAGTGACACAAGAAGTGAACATTAACAAGTTTTTATTAGCACAAATACTGTAAAAAAAGACAAAAAGGAAAATAAATGGCATGTACCAAACAAGTTATATAGGTCTACTACATGTATCTAACATTACACTTCCAAAAGAAAGGGGGGGGGGGTGATGATATGGGTCATACACCCAGCATACATGCAGTAGATTCTTTCTAGACCCTACTGCAAAAATTGGGTATGGAATTTGTCATCTGACATGCCATATCATCTATTGAAAAGACTACAAGAAAAAAGTACAAAAAGGGGGGGAAATGACATCAGTCATTGCAGTCTATGATTTGGCATGGGTAATGGTACGCTTGACCAGGCACCTCCCTAGTTCGACAGCCAATTGCCCTAGGCAAGGCCACAGAAACATCAGTGCTGTGTTGGTGTGAGAGTGTGCTGTCAGTAGATATCCCAATGGAATTTCGGCATTTTGACTTATTTTTTAACATTTTTTCCCCTAAGTTTGTTGAAAAAAAAAAATTGAGGCGACCACAAAATTTGGAGCGGGCGGGGACGAGAAACATGTTTTTTAAAATTTGGCCTAGTAATATGGAATATATGCTATGAATGATTAAGAGATATTTTCACAAGGTCTATTCAGCAGAGACGCTGGTCTGCAATCAAGGATTCTCCTTAAAAATGAAGATGTCCTCATAAATGAAGACAAATTGTGTCCTCATAAAATGAGATTGCCCTCGTTTATGAGGACTTTTTTTGTACCTTACCCTGCTGGCTTAGACGGCAGTTACGGGGCTTGAGAGTGCTAAAAATAGTTCTTCTCTGTCATCTAATACTCCACTCCTCCAGTTCACCGTCTTTTTTGTAACTTGTCCATCTTCCCATTGACTTGATTGATATGTTTACATGGAGGCCACGTTAGCCACTCTGCCGCTCTGTCGTTACACTGGTTCGAATCCCACTTCAGCCAAATTTTCTTTATCTAAATCTAATAATTTATTACTTATCTTAGTTAAACACTCTAATTTAAGCATTTTTCTACATTTTATGAACTTAGATCTATTTATTAATTCATTTATTATGTTTATTTATCAACCTAGGCCAAATTGTTTCTTTTCAGTTTTGCACAGAATTCCAGGACTCACTGCTATAGCCACATTCCACAAGCCAGCAGCCCGGCCAGTCACACTCACTCATGTCTGTCACACGCACCCGTAGAACTATGGGGTAATACAGTGCAAAAGATGCTGTATAGTCGGGTGTCCCGCACCTCGCCATAGTTAATGTTTTTTGCATATTTTGCACTCAGTACGTCATCCAAATTCTATGAAATTATACTCACATAAAGAGAAAAAGCTGAAGACTCCAACAGAGTAAAAAGTTCAGTGATCGATGCGATTGCTTTCTAGCTATCGCCGTCAAACGCGAACGATGTCATTTTATTTGTGCGTTGGAAATGGGGCCCGCACCTCGCCACCCCGCTCCGCCATAGATAATGCACGTTGTGGACGCGCAGGGAGATTACACTGATCTCTATGTAAAAACATCAACGCATAGGCGTAACACACGTTTCTGCAAATTTTATGATTTTCGATCCAAAATTCCCTGTTCTGTTTAATTTTGCGTGGTTTTGGAATACTGTGATAAGTGTTACGCGTATTGCACACAGCCCAACGCGTATTGTTTGTTCAGTGCGCTTCTATTCCATTTTACGCGGGGTGGCGGTATTAGGGCCCCTGGCGAGGTGCGGGCCCCCTACTATATATAGCCCCATAGCTCGGCAACCGTAGCCAGACAATCTCCCTGTACAATGCGGGACACCGTCGCCAGTCATCCACAGCGCACGGCAGAAATCACACCCGCACCCCGTTGATACCAATGCCTGAATTAGCGCGCACGGCACGTGCGCCCGTCAACCAAGCAAACGTCGCCCGAAGGTTGTCCACCGAGATTTCACTGACTGGCGACTGTATCGGTAAGTTGAAATTCAAATTTTAAACTCAAAATCAAATTTTTGAAAGGACTTTTTCATTGAAATGTAATAAATTACGGCTTTTGCACAGTACATAAATTTTTCATTTCACAAAATTCATGTCTTGCAGCAAACAGCGGTCCAAACCACCGCTACCGCGAGCGATCGTAAAGGCGACGGACTTCACTACGGTACGGGTCGCTCCCAAGCGTGGTCACACGGTGATTCAAATAAAATTTTACTGTCTTAATTAAAGTGATGAATAGATCTACCTGAATACACATATATTTAAAGTACAATGCTGTTAGCTTCCACTCTGAGAGTTCCATGCTTACCTCAAGCGAGCCTCTTTCAATGCATCTTGTTCCAGTGTACTGAAATCGACTGACAGCAAAGCCACGATCGAGTTCACAACTTCCAGGCCGGAGAGCACCCGTAGCAGTTTCTTGCGTCCCTGTACCCACGCGTTGCTGGTGTCCAGCGGTGCGCACAGCGACATACGGACTAAACACGGCAACAAGAGGCGCAGTTTTTTCTCTTCCAGAGTGATAATTGTATCGATGTCGACATTTTGCATGGCCTGGAAAGCTTCGGGTGGCACGACAGGCTTGACTGCCATGACTACACTCATCAAATTGACGTGATTTGGGCAAAAATCCGACGTTTTACACACAATTGTCGTCCATTTCAACAGAGACAGTACAGCACACGGCGTATACTCGTGAAGTGCAAATCACATAATATCGGCTGACGGCCATGTAATAGCATAGAGTGCAAATTTAGTCGGTGCAACTGCAGTATATGATTTCGAAATATGAAGAAAACAAAACATATTAGATTTCCACTTAGAAAACGATGTTATATTTTTTTAAGGCCACGTAGTCAATAACCAGGAAGATGGAACTTATTCAAGAGTAAGAATTAAAGGATATCTATGTCTCTCTAGTTTAATATTCACACCAATCTACTTCAACAAATTTCACCTTTCTGGTCTATTTTAAATTCAAGCTTACACAAATGTTCCTTAGGGCAAAGTATTATAAAAGATTCATCGAAAAAGAAATGCTGTATTGATGCAAATTAATAGCCTTTAATTAGCATAAATGCAAATTAATGCAAAACATGAACAAAATAAGAAAAAATAAATGTTCATCTGCCGGGTTTACATTCAGGAATGGATAAGGGCTAGGGTGGAGTTAGAATTGCATAGATAGAGACAGGCACTGATATATCAAATTTCGGTAAGAAGTGCTTGATGCCCAAATGCAGAGCACCACAACAGTGTGAAACTATATTGTTGGTTGAATTTCAATTATTGATATCAATATTTTCTGCTTTCTTGAGTAATTGTTATCATTTTTAATTTTGTAATTTTATGATTCATGGTTGATTCATGATGGAAATATCTGAAATGAAATATTAAAACGGTTAGTTAGAAATAGTTCTTTATTCTTATGAGAAAAAAAGCCAAAACAGCCATCAAACCTTCAAAGTTCCATATCATTGAGGGAAATTCATGTCCCAAACTTTCCAAAAGGCATGTGCCTATTCAGATCCCCCTTTAAAACCACAGTTCCCCCATTTTCTTTTCATCATGAATGAAAATATATTCTGCCACCCATGGAACAGTGCCATTGCCATCCTGACTTACTTGCATGAGGAATTATCCTCTTATGTCTTTTCTAATGCTCCTTGCTAGTGGAACTCATTTTTTCCAAGCTCTGAAAATTAATTAACCCTTTGGTGATGATTTGATTTTTGTATAGCATGCATTTTCTGTAGAGCCCAACACAATCTATCTCATACTTTTCTTCAACAGGTTAAAAAGAAACCTTCAAACAGGCCTATAGAATCTTATCCCTTTGGTCGCATCTGCAATGTTATACGGATTTATTGGAGGACCCAATGCCTTTGAATGTATTATGTAAAACAAATATATGGCAAAAGACAAATCCTATACTTCATCATCACCATCATCATCATCATCATCATATTCAACATCATCATATCATTACCATCCTCCCCGCCCCCTCGTTAAAACCACCTCATCATCATCATATTCAACATCATCATATCATTACCATCCTCCCCGCCCCCTCGTTAAAACCACCAGCATTATCATCTTCTTCAACTTTACCATCATCGTCACCATCATCTTCCTCCTCCTCCTCCTTCTCATATCATTTTCAACATTATCATGATCTTCAACAACCTCCCCTACTCTTCCTCATCATCATCTAGCTTTTAACATCCCCTCCTCCTAAGCTAACCATAATGATTATCTTCAAAATTCATCATAGTTGTCACCATCCTATCCTACCCCTCATTACAATCATCATTTCTATCTTCCCCATCACCCATTATCATCACCATCATTTTCATCATCTTCAACATCCTCCCCCTCCCCTCATCATCATCCTCATCCTCATCATTATTATCACCATCATCATCATCATCATCCATCATCACCACCACTAATCCAACAATAATGGTACACTGTATTATCACTTCAATCTACAGATGAAACAGAAACACAATATTTTTCTAATATAGTTTGTTCATTTTTAATGTTTCTGCTTTACAAGCACACATTTGCATAAAAGTTAACCAAGGTTAAAACTTAATAAAGGCTATATAATTTATTATCTAATATATATACAAAGCCTGTCCAAGAGTAGCTCTAGTGTGGTATAAAAATTGATGGTGAAAAATGTGTAACAAAACAAAATATACATTTTTATCCATGTATGGTACTTTATACTCATTCTACTACAGCTATACATTGTTGTTTTGTATATATACAAAATATGAGACATCTATGTATTTTGTGCCACGTTTGTGAAAAAATAAGAAATTTGGCAAACGTAGAGCAGGAATGCAAAAGGCATATGAACTGGTGCATGAAACCACATTGCTACATACACATATCTTACTATAATTCAAAACAACTTCATATTTTCTATTCAATAGACTGGACAGTGGACTCCATGACTAGACTGGAAAGTTCATCTTGATACCTTCCTTGTAAGTTTGGAATGAAAGTTCTGCAAATAAACATAAATAATAACTTCCTAATCTCCTCTAACTTCAATGCTTATAGGACACTTGGAATTTATAATAAACTTCTTGTATTTGATTTAACATCCATGTGTATATTTCATTTAGTCATAGTACTTCATAATTTTAATCTTTGATTTGTGTATCACTATAACACCATGCTACATAAGATATGTCTTCAATGTCTTCATCCATTATCATCATATTATTTACACTTCCATGACACCGGAAAAAAATGCATGAACATTTTTACAAAGGCACATACTATATATCTATTACTTGAAAGCTTATTTTACAGTATAAAATTTAATCCATTCTAACTGAAGGTGCACTTATTTTTTTTTTACATATAATGCATAGCTTTTTAATGCAATTTTCATTTTTTTTTCTAATTCTTGTTTATCAAATTCTTGTTTAAAAAATATTTTTGTGTGCTGCATCAGTAAGTTATTTTCAATCTTTGCCATTCAGATGTGAAAATTGGTATTTCAATGGTCCTAAGTAATCAAAATCAATCTATTAAAACACAACAAACAAAACAATGCTATAGTAGTGTTTTAATCCTGTTATAAATCATCACAGGACTTGCTACAATAAAAAATTAGTAACAAGTGCAGTGCACTCGTGTTATGATGAACACGGTTATAACAAAATCCTGTTACAACAAAGTAGAAATTCAGGTCCTAAAATTATGATTTATATATTTATCATTATATACTTTCACTTTTTGGTTATAACAAAATTCTGATACAATGAAATAAAACTGCCAGTCCCGAGGACTTAGAATAAATGACATATGTTCAAGGGCATGTTCAAATGACATCACAGGTTCACTTAATTATTGATTGTCTACATTTCTTATCTTTATTTGTACTTGTGTAGGATGCATTCAACGTTACACCTCTTACATAATTGCCAAAAATATAAAAAGTATGGCAGTAATATAATTTGTTCTTTCATTCTTTTATAGTAATGGACAGCCCTTACTAAATCACACATAACAACTACTAGGTTTGCATTGGATATTTTCCTACAAATTTGAAAGTTTTTGACAGATTTTTTTTGTAAAATGTGGAAAAATGCATGTTTTCTATGTATTTGTGGCTATCTATTATCATTATCATTATCTATTGTTTCCTAATTTATTATTATACAAAATTCATTCTACCTTTTGAAATCTTAACAATGTAAAAAAAAAATACATTTTTTTAGAAAGGGTATACTTTTGTCTACAACTTTGGTACACACCATGTTCATTCAACATGCATGTATGAATAGTTAAAGCTATCAGAGGTAACACTGCACTCGCAAAGTTGTTCAATGTGGCATTGTTCAAAAAGGCCAACACATTAAGAGTTAATGACTCTCCTAATTTCCTCCTGAAAACAAATTTACATTATGTATGCTGTATCTACAGACAAACCTGCAAAAATACACATTATTAATAAATAATAAACTTTCACTGACAAATTTTGTTGAAAAAAATAGAGCTCTTTTACGTAAAAGACTTCCTGATAGAGATTTTTGTTATCTACTTGTAAATCAATCATTTTGAAGAAAAGATAATATACTACCAGGTTTTCAAACAAACACATGTCCTCACCATCTTCCCTCTCTTTTCCCCTAAACAAAATAGAGAGGATGTCACTACTTTAACCCATTGGCTACGGGAACCGGATGTGCCCTGTGTTAACTCTATGGAATTTTCAGAATCTCGGAGGCAATGGGTTAAGTCAAGGTTTATTGCACAATTTCAGCCATGTTCACCACAGATTCTACCCCCTTACTCCCATTAACAAGACATGTTGTATTATGTTTTGATGTCATGGGTTTCTTAAAGGTAGTGGATCTCATTTGCAAACACCCCTGCAGTCCAGGAAACGATAGCCCATGCCCTTAGGCTATTGTTAAAAGGTATGTCTGTGAAATACGGGGGTCAGTAATTACATAGAATTTGAAAAATGCGAAAGAAAAACAATAGGCGTTTAGTGTACATTCTATGGTAGGAATTTTTTTCTCGCGAGAAAAAAAAATCAAATCAGAGTTTAACGGTCACTATAATTCCACTAAACTTGAGCTTCTAGCTCCTCTATTTTGCTAAAGGTTCCCAGATGGTATTTTCTTCTAAATACCATTGTATTTACACAATTTAATTTTTAGGCATGCAAAAGAGATCCCCTGCCTTTAAGGTTAAACACAACATGGACTATAAGGAAAGTGGACATGGGACAGTAACAATACGCATTAATAATATCATATTTGGTTACAAGACAAAAACTAAAGCGATTTGACTGCTGTGCAGTCAAATGGTTGCCTTTCCCCTCCCTGGCCAATTCTTCACCGAACAGTTAAAGACAGAGTTCTTGATTTGCAGAGGTTACCGTTTTTGTACAGATTTGATCCAGTGGAAGAAAGTGGAAGAAAATTTAGGGGTCATATGATCTCTAGTTTTCAAAATACAAATGATAGACCGAGGTCATTTGCTCAAGTTGCATGTTTAGCATATTCTGGATTTCAGGTACTGGCTGTAGCTTTCATCCACGAATTGTTAAATTGTGAAGAATTCAGTTGTTTCTGCATAGCTAAGGCCATTTGTCACTGGTCCAGCTTTATTTCTATTTGTTTTTAACCTATTACAAGCTTTGATTTGCAGGGAATATATGTTCACTTAATCATACGAAAATACCACCTGGCAACCAGTCTAGTGTAACAGTTGTGTAAATTCAAATTGATAAACATGCCGTAAAACACATTTATTCAAATCAAGTTTCTAAGGATTATTATTTTCACTAAACTGACTTTTCAGCCACAAGGTCTTATGAGAGGTCTGGATAAGTGTGAATGGTTACATTATCATTGATTTTAGCCCCTTCCTTAGATTGAGCTCATTTCGGGATGTGCAAATCATGAACATAATCTTTAAATGCCATGACCCGCTTTATAAAATTTAATTCATATCTCATATCGAATATAGATATAGCGATAAAACGATCAGGGTGAATGGACGGACGGACAACCCCAAAACATAATTCCTCCGGCCTCTTAACGGTGGATGCATAAAATTACATAAACATTACATTACATAACTAGAGCAGTTCGACTGCGCGCAGTCGATGGGTATGCCTCCGCAGTCCGCAGCCCCATCCAATTGATGTAATTTGAAAAGCTTCAAGTTACCATGGTAGCAAGACCAATTAGATGAATAAACATAAGTCCATGTGACCCTTGACCAAGTTACAGTAAAATCCAATTTAAGCAGTTCTTAAATTATCGTGACAATGAGCTCAATTCGGACATGAGGCCTTGTGACCTTTGACCTCTGACCTTTCAACTTTAAAATCGAATCAGTAAATTGGTGCCTTATATTAGATACATGTACTTCTCCCAAGTTACATCAAAATCCCAAATCAGACATATTTAAGGCCCAGTGACTTTGAACTTGTCAGCTACCAAAAACTAATACAGTTTATTGTCGCCTCAATAATTAAAGTACTTCACTCCAACGTTACAATGAAAATCAACTAGGCTGTTCTCCAGTTAATTGTGTAGCTAAGCTAAATCCAGACATGATTTAGCCGGGTAACCTTTGACCTTTGCGACTTTCAGCTCCAAAATCGAATCACAGTCATTGGTAGCTTCATAATTACATGCTTTACCCAAGTTACATGACAGATCCAACCAGCCCGCATCTCTAAGGTATCGCCGTAACCGAGCCCAAATCAAGACATAATTAAGGGCCCGGTGACCTTGATCCTTTTCAGGCTCCAAAATCTAAATCCAGTTCAGATAATGGTGCCGTCATATACGATACTTCACCCAAGTAACATTAAAATCTAACCTCAGGAACCCCGTTCTCAGTTACCAAATGGTAACGAGCCCCAAAATCAGACATCATTTTAGGCCCGTGACCTTGACCTTTGAGCTCCTAAATTAATCCAGTTTAATTGTGGCTCATCATACATACTTCACCCAAGTTACTCACTAATCCGACCAGCACTCTAAGTTATCGGGCGGTAACAGGAAGGCCAAAATGCAGACATATCTAAGGTCGGGTGACCTTTGACCTTCTGACCTTTCAACTTTAAAATCGAAATCAGTAAATTGGTGCCTTATATTAATTACATGTACTTCTTACTCTCTCCCAATTAATCAAAATCCCAATCAGTACATATTTAACGGCGCAGTGACCTGACCTTTCAGCTCCACCATAATCTAATCAGTTTATTGGTGGCCCTCCATAAGTAAATACTGTCACCGGTCACACTGGCACGTTGACATGAATCAACTGGCTGTTCTCAAGTTATTGTGGTAGCAAGCCCAAATCAGACATATTTTAGTCCGGGTAACCTTTGACCTTTGACCTTTCAGCTCCAAAATCGAATCAGTTCATTGGTGCCTCATAATACATACTTTACCCAAGTTACATGACAATCCAACCAGCCGCTCTCAAGTAATCGCGGTAACGAGCCCAAATCAGACATATTAGGGCCCGGTGACCTTTGACCTTTGACCTTTCAGCTCCAAAATCTAATCAGTTCATTGGTGCCTCATAATACATACTTCACCCAAGTAACATTAAAATCTGACTGACCGTTCTCAAGTTACCATGGTAACGAGCCCAAATCAGACATA
>JZLH01S0111818.1:466-21104 GCA_001188425.1 Eucidaris tribuloides | reverse complement strand
TGCCGAGACATTTTTTTTTCGAATTAATTCGATTCTCAGTTGATGCCACATCTTTCCGAATCAAATTAATCCGGAAATCCGAGTCACTTTAACTCGGAATAGATTAGGATCTCAGCTGACTCCATTCCGAGTCAAATTTGACTCCGCAGTGATGAGATTGCACGTGCTCGAATCAGGGTTGCCAGCTTGGCCTTTTTAAGGCCAAAAACATTATAATTTGGCCTTTTTGACATCGTTTGGCATTGAAGAATTCAAAGTGCAGGCCAAACGGCTTTTGGGCCCCTTTTTTGGCATTTTTCACTGACACATAACAAATCATTATAAAACCCTATTTTCCGGGCATCTTCAGTCAATTATGTGCCACAAGGATCCTAAAGTAGGAGTGTGCATTTCTTCACGAGCAAAATCTGGCTGCGCGTAAACCACAGCACTCAAATTTTCGGCTGCAGCAGAGGTTTCAAAAGTGTGATAAATTGATTACAAAGTTATTTTTTTACCAGATCTAGGCTATGCTGCCCATTTAATGCATCTAATCCGAATTTGGCCCTTTTCACTGAATTTGGCTTTTTGAGAATCGAGAATCCTGGCAACCCTAGCTTGAATCCTGTCAGTGCGTCATTTGGTAAGACGTTCGTCTGTATTAGGCCTACTCATTCCACCAAGAGGAACAAAGAGAACGTTACAAATGAATAAGCTGCTTTAGAACCAACTGAAACCAGACTCGTGGGAGGCTGTAGTGGCCGCACCAAGAGGGCAAGGGAACATTCGTTCCGCAGTTGGAGTCAATGCCACCCAATTGACCCCCTCACCCTCGCAGTAAAAATGGTGATGAGTTTTTTGATTGTCGCATTGATGAAATGAAATGGGTTTCTGAGAACTGAGAGAGCAATGGTGAGCGCGATGTGTGGTATGAAGCAGATGGACAGGAAGAAGCCTGAGGATTTGATGCAGATGTTGGGTTTGGAAAAAGCGATGAATCAGATGGCGAAGTATGTTGGTATGGACATGTGTTGAAGAGGATAAGAAATCATGTTTTGAAAACTGCGTTTGAGTTCCAGGTGGATGGTCTGAAGGGGAGGGGCGACCAAACAAAACATGGAAGAAGCAAGTGGTAGACAAGAGTAGGAAGGTTGGGTTGAAAAAGGATTCGCTGAATCGGGTAAAGTGGAAGGAGAGGGTAAGGGGCCAAAGGGCAATTGCTGTTCAGTTGGAGTGAGGTGAATCCGGCCATCGCCGTATGATGGGGACAAAACAGGATTTAAATATCTGGAAAGTAGTAGAACTGACTTATTGGGCATTATCACTGGAACTTGTTCTCTCCTTACCTACAAAGCAAATGTTGATTTTAATGATTAGAATGACACAGTTGCTTATTACATCCTTTGGATTATAGTATTATGGTTACACTTTGTTTCCCTGTCCTTTTTGCTAGCATACAGACTCGGTAGTGGATGTTGCTAATATTGTGGCAAACATCCCATCCATCGAACTGCTGAGAGCACAGGAGGCCAGCGGAGCCCCGAGCAGAATCGTGCAATCGATGGAGCAACAGTTACGTATTGTCAATCTCACAGAAAACGGTCGTTACAAAATACTGCAAGATAATGTTGCGGCTGAAGTAAGTCACCGACTTGTTTGTGATTTTACGTTTGTTGGAAATTAGAACTTATAAGTGCACGGAATCCCTGCCTGAAAGAATACAGTGTTGTCACATTATGTTCACACAGTGATCTCAGTCACTCCGTGGAAATGCAGTATATCCACACTGTAGCCAGGGAAAACACAGGGTCGTCACAGTGTGACCGCTAAGACCACACAGTGATCACAATGTCACACCGTGGAAATGCACTAAATCCACAAAATGCCACACTGTGTTCACACAATCTTCATAATGTAAACACACCGTGGAGGAAATTGTGTTTTCCTCTAGGGAATCATTGAGCTGCCACATGGCCACGCGACAGATTCCGACGGCCTTCAAAAATCCGAAAACTGTCGAATCCCAGACTCTTAGTTTCTTTTAGTACTTGTTTTACCAGTTGTTATTTTGAGGGGAATTACCGTACAAAATGATGTGCGGTTCTCAAGAAAAAAATGTGGGGTTTTATGATTATTTTTCTGAGAATGACCCGGCCTCAAAGGGAATATCGCAAAATATACTATCGCATATGTTAAGATCAGAATAAATATTAAAGTATGTAATTTTTTGGAATGCCACTCTAAAAGTATTGGAAATCACTCTCAAACGAGTGAATGTATAGGCGCCAGTCCACCCCAATTAAAACAAACTAATCTCTAATAATCCTTACCCCTGTGAAGAGTGGAAATCCGATCCAATTTGGAAAAGCACCTTTTCACCTTTTTAGAGTGATTTCCACTACTTTGAGTGTTTTCACTGTTACACGAATACAAAATGTACACCCTCTAAATGGAGTAGAACATCCACTGTTTTTAGAAATTGATTAAGGGAATCGAGCATGGTGCGAACCCTGGAGATATACCACAAAGGATCAGGCACTGGCTTGCACAGAAGGTACCACACGTATGCATGCCTAGAATATCAATTTGTGTTCATTTTCACATTCCTAATTTGTAATCCCTTACAAAAAACATGGTTTACCATGGTAAATTGGACCAATTTACCATGGATCATGGTATTGCCACGGTTTACCATGGTTTTACCAGTGTATTTACATGGTAACACCATGGTTTATTTTTATCAGGGATACCTGCTGGTCTAGGTTCAGTGTTTCAGCGAAAGGCATCCATAACAAATGAAAATAATTGTAAAAGGGAAAGTAGCTTACAGGGTACCGCATTTAAAGGCAAGGTACCTATAGTTTTGGTAAAAGGTAGAAAATGAAATTCTTTTCAATTATATTGTTTAGACACACAAATATGATCCATCAATGCCCTGAAAATTGCTTGCACTGAACCCACCCCCCCCCAACTTTTTGCAAAATTTCTCAAAATGTAAAATCTCGGAGATAGGAGGGGGGGGGCGAGATTTTCCATAGGTAATGTACATACCGCTAGATGCTCTCCAGCCTCTGATTTAAACATCGTAATTTGCCACTATAAAGAATTTTCAGTAGGTATGATGTTGTTTTTTATGTCTGGGGTAACAATAGAATACTCTGTGAAAGATTGACAAAAATTTTGTCTGATCAACCAAAACTATAAGGCTTTAAAGGCATGTAATATTAATGTGTGTTTATTTCTATCCCATTCTTCACTATTACTCGCTGATCTAGGTTCGGTACATTTCATCCGAGGACCTGGACCAAGGAATCTCGATCGTGGTGTTTGCCTCTGTAGAGGCTGGACCTATTTCCGAACTCAACTTACACGAGAGTGGCGTACATTCAGACTGGCAGGACAAGTCGGTGGTTGGCAGTCTCTTTCTTCCCCCGGGAATTGCAAACGAGCTTAAAACAAATACTTCCAGGCTGATCGTGACGGCTTTTCGGACTCCTTCCCTATTTCAATCCGCCATCTTGAGCGATTTGAACCGGGCAGCGAATTCGCACGTCATATCCGCTGGCTATGGGGATTTGACCCTAAACAATCTGCAAGAACCAATCAGAGTAAAGTTTAAACCGCTGTCGGAGGTAAGTAGTCTTCATCGTTCTGTTAAAGGGAGAAGGCGCCAGCAACTAACAGGCATAAGTTAAGAATAAAAATGACATTGTGCATGTGAGTATTGTGAGAATTATGGTACATGGTGACAAAAACAGCCTAAATAAGGGGTACTGTGTGATACTCACCCTCATCAAAGCCCTATAAATTAGTTAATTTGTGTTTATTTTACGTCTTTGTAAGATTTACCCTAAGACAAAACTTGCAGAAACAGCTATAGGGGGAGGAGCTTATCAATTCAAACAGTGCATACATTACCACGGTGCGGCTAACACACGTCGCGTGGCATGCATTGGTCACGCATGGTCTGCTTCCTGCAGTGCACGTGCAATCTGATTGGTTGGCAAGAACTCAAATATTTTCTTAACTTATGCCTGTTAGTTGCTGGCGCCTTCTCTCTTTAAGTACTGGCGTACAATCAGCTGGGAGGTTGAGAGGCACCGAACGCGAAATTCGTTTTCTTTTCTACGAACCCTTTCCAACTTGTTTTGGGTTGGGAGTTTCATTTTTCTTACGGGCGTCTTCACATTCTAAGTTTCACATGACAACATAAACCTCACCGGCAATATAATAAAACAGAAAAATGAGAGATTTTGTTTTAAAAGACTTGCAATCTGCAGTAAAAGAAAAATTCCCTACATGTATGTCGACGGCGAAAATATTGAACAAAGCTGTGGTTGCCTTCAAAGTTCAGATCTTCGTCGCAGAAGTAATGGCATCATAATTATACACACTTGCCAAGTTCATGCATGCAGTTTAGCTGGTTGCATAATCTTGTTTTCGCGCGCTCAAGACATCCAGACCGCATTGTCTACCTTCTACCGCACATGCGCATTATCAACCAAATTTTCGGGAAGTTTTATCTCCTAGTAAAGATCGGGAAGTTTCGGGCTAGTGTGGATGCACGTATGAATTTTCGAGAAATTTTATGAAACTTCGCGAAATTTAACTTCGCGAAGTTTTGTAATGTAGACGCACCTTCTGTCAAACGAGTGAATGTATAGGCGCCAGTCCACCCCAATTAAAACAAACTAATCCCTAATAATCCTTACCCCTGTGAAGAGTGGAAATCCGATCCTATTTGGAAAAGCACCTTTTCACCTTTTTAGAGTGATTTCCACTACTTTGAGTGTTTTCACTGTTACACGAATACAAAATGTACACCCTCTAAATGGAGTAGAACATCCACTGTTTTTAGAAATTGATTAAGGGAATCAAGCATGGTGCGAACCCTGGAGATATACCACAAAGAATCAGGCACTGGCTTGCACAGAAGGTACCACACTTATGCATGCCTGGAATATCAATTTGTGTTCATTTTCACATTCCTAATTTGTAAACCCTTACTAAAAAACATGGTTTACCTTGGTAAATTGGACCAATTTACCATGGATCATGGTATTGCCACGGTTTACCATGGTTTTACCAGTGTATTTACATGGTAACACCATGGTTTATTTTTATCAGGGATACCTGCTCATCTAGGTTCAGTGTTTCAGCGAAAGGCATCCATAAGAAATGACAATAATTGTAAAAGGGAAAGTAGCTAACAGGGTAAGTACCGCATTTAAAGGCAAGGTGATAGGGGGGGGGGGGGCGAGATTTCCGTAGGTAATGTACATACCGCTAGATGCTCTCCTCTGATTTAAACATCGTAATTTGCCACTATAAAGAATTTTCAGTAGGTATGATGTTGTTTTTTATGTCTGGGGTAACAATAGAATACTCTGTGAAAGATTGACAAAAATTTTGTCTGATCAACCAAAACTATAAGGCTTTAAAGGTATTGGCTAACATTTACCACAGTTAAAAAAATCTGAGCCGCATGATTCCCCATGCTACCAGTGTCTTTGATGAGGTCTAAAAATGAAGCCCTGAAAAAATTGCATTTCAAAATGATTATTTAGTGCTTAAAAAAAAGTGAAAATCGTAAGTTGACCAGATACACTTGCCCATTTCCTCCCATAGACTTACTGTGTGTACACCTAGGTTAATAAAACTCGCCCCGAGTTTTATTGTTTATTCATGTATAACTTGCCATTGGCAGTGTAACTTTCCAAACTTTTGTATTCTAGGGTGTTTATTTGTCCATTTGAACACTACTATGTACCTCAGATATCAAAGTTTGACAATTTTTTTTAAATTGAAGCTCCACAATGTTAGCCTATCACTTTAAAGGCATGTAATATTAATGTGTGTTTATTTCTATCCCATTCTTCACTATTACTCGCTGATCTAGGTTCGGTACATTTCATCCGAGGACCTGGACCAAGGAATCTCGATCGTGGTGTTTGCCTCTGTAGAGGCTGGACCTATTTCCGAACTCAACTTACACGAGGGTGGCGTACATTCAGACTGGCAGGACAAGTCGGTGGTTGGCAGTCTCTTTCTTCCCCCGGGAATTGCAAACGAGCTTAAAACAAATACTTCCAGGCTGATCGTGACAGCTTTTCGGACTCCTTCCCTATTTCAATCCGCCATCTTGAGCGATTTGAACCGGGCAGCGAATTCGCACGTCATATCCGCTGGTTTGGGGGATTTGACCCTAAACGATCTGCAAGAACCAATCAGAGTAAAGTTTAAACCGCTGTCGGAGGTGAGTAGCCTTCATCGTTCTGTTAAAGGGAGAAGGCGCCAGCAACTAACAGGCATAAGTTAAGAATAAAAATGACATTGTGAGTATTGTGAGAATTATGGTACATGGTGACAAAAACAGCCTAAATAAGGGGTACTGTGTGATACTCACCCTCATCAAAGCCCTATAAATTAGTTAATTTGTGTTTATTTTACGTCTTTGTAAGATTTACCCTAAGACAAAACTTGCAGAAACAGCTATAGGGGGAGGAGCTTATCAATTCAAACAGTGCATACATTACCACGGTGCGGCTAACACACGTCGCGTGGCATGCATTGGTCACGCATGGTCTGCTTCCTGCAGTGCACGTGCAATCTGATTGGTTGGCAAGAACTGAAGTATTTTCTTAACTTATGCCTGTTAGTTGCTGGCGCCTTCTCTCTTTAAGTACTGGCGTACAATCAGCTGGGAGGTTGAGAGGCACCGAACGCGAAATTCGTTTTCTTTTCTACGAACCCTTTCCAACTTGTTTTGGGTTGGGAGTTTCATTTTTCTTACGGGCGTCTTCACATTCTAAGTTTCACATGACAACATAAACCTCACCGGCAATATAATAAAACAGAAAAATGAGAGATTTTGTTTTAAAAGACTTGCAATCTGCAGTAAAAGGAAAAAAAAGAGTAAACACAGTGACTAAAATTCATTATTTATTTGCACCCAACTGGCATTTCATCCAGCCATTTTATTGTTTAAATAGTATGCATCACGTGTAACTTCCCTGATTTAAAAAAAAATAGGAAAATGTAAAGAGGGCAGCTTTTTTTTTACAAGGGATCCTGTCCTGTTTCCTAATCCATATTTGTCATTATTCTATCGTAAAAGGATTGGACTCGTTAAAGAGTGAATTTCAAGAAGAGTGAGAAAAGAGTGAACTTAATAATTGAGTCGTTTTTCACATCTGTATAATTCCCAGATTCTCTCCTTGAAGAGTTCACCCTTTTCGTTATCATCGCGATAATTTAATTGACGGGATATTAATAAAACTGGGATCAACTGTGTACGTCCTACTATGAAGTACCGATGAAGAGATTACATTTCACAGATAAAAGGCCAAATTTAAAAAAAAAAGTCACTTTTCCTTATGATTATGTCTGATTTCGGTTCGTGATCACAAAAGTAAGAACTGTTGATTAGATTCTAAGAAACTGGTGTCAATATGTAGATAATGCCAATGTAGTGATTAGATTTCAGAGTTGAAAACCCAAAGATCAATGGTCGCAGGGCTTTATGTATGTCTGAATTTGGCCCTTTATCAAGATAACTGAACCACTGTTCATGTTTTTAATAAAATTGAACCAAGTGTGTATGCCTATAATAATGTATACTAATGGAATTATTATATTTCAGAGTTGACCTTTTATATTTCTGAGTTGACCTTTTATATGTCTGATTCTAGATCACTCTGCGACAACAAAGGAACGGCTGATTTGATTTTGATGAAATTTCGTTTACGAATCTATAATGATACAATAAAGCACTGATCGAATTTGGGAGTTGAAGGATCAACATTCAAAGGCCATTGTCCCTTTTATATTCTCATTTCAGATCATTAACACTGTAACTTAAATACCACTAATTGGATTTTAATGGAACTTTCCATAAACTGATTTTGATTTTGGAGCTGAAATGTCAAAGGTAAAAGGTACTGGGGCTTCCTACACATTTGATTTGAGCTCTTAAAAACAAATATCTCACGAACTGCTGATCGAAATTAAATGGAACTTTGGTCAGGTGTGTAACTATGATGCACTAGTGAAATGATTCGAAGGTCACATTTCTCCTCGTTGCTGTCGTTTCTTCAGAAATTTCTGATTAGATTGAGTACATATACATGCACAGGGCATAGTCATTTATTGTGAAATTGGCGCAAGAGTGCAGAGGCATATCCATCGACTGGGACGCAGCCGAACTGCACAATGATTATTATTTGCAGACATTTCCAAATGTTTTGTGACATTTTGACAAGAATAATGAACTATATTCTACATTTACATCTCGGAATTTGCATTGGCAGAATAATACCAACCCGATTTGCGTTTTCTGGGATTT
Organism: Eucidaris tribuloides; assembly: GCA_001188425.1. NCBI lineage: Eukaryota > Metazoa > Echinodermata > Echinoidea > Cidaroida > Cidaridae > Eucidaris > Eucidaris tribuloides. The sequence goes on along the minus strand of JZLH01S0111818.1, from coordinate 12,781 downwards.
TGAAGCTAGCCATGGTCACGGGGACTGGTCTACACGAGGCTGCAAGCTGAGTCAAGATAGCACAAACGAATATCCCACGTGTGAATGCAACCATCTGACGAACTTTGCCGTTCTAATGGTATACTGAACAGTAATTCAGGGTGACCCAGAAAGAATGCTAAACGTGCGGTCGTTAAGTTCTTCAACATCATCCACAACATGTCATTGGTGATTATTTCATGGGTTAGAACATTCGTTTTCCAAAAGAATGATACCATGGTCATTAATTTCGATTAAGGTGTATGGATCTTAGGACTATTTTTCTAAGGCAATTTAATTTCCTAAATTTGCTAGCTTTTCAACTCCAGCGATCATCAGAACACCGACATTTTCTCCCGTAACGACGTGCCATAGAATGAGCAAGCAGCAATGACAATGTAAGCCATACATTACCATTGTCTTCCGTGTCAAAGCGAGGCTTCCTGTGGTATGTCTCCCCGCTTTTTCTATGGCACGCCGTAACTTGAGAATATTTTGGTGTTTCGAGGTTCGCTGCAGTTGAGAAAAAAAAACAAATTTCGGAAATGACATTGCCTCAGAAAAATAGCCCTACGATCCAAACGCCTTATTTAAAATCAATCATGGTGGTATCATTTTGTTGGATAAGGAATGTTCTAACCCATGAAATAATTACCAATAACATTTTGTGGATGATGTTGAAGAAATTAATAATCGCAAATGTAGCATTCTTTCTATATGCCACCCTGTATAATCTTAAGAACAGAGTATCTCTTTGGTATCCCTGAAACTTAAAGGTCCTATGTCATAAAAACTATTAAAAATGGGTAATCAACATCTTGTAGAGTATTTTTTCATCTAGAATTCCAATCTGACTTTTATTTCTCGATGCTAGTTTCAGATTTCGAGTTATTCACTAAAATAAAAACTGTTCGGGAACGCCCATGATTTTTGGGCCCAATATACAAAACAAGCTTTTAATCATGTGAGGTCAGCAGAGGAACGCTGCTTTCTGCGCAGCGAGCTTGACTTGCGTCATACATGCAATACGTATAGGCCTATTTTGAAGGGTCTGTCGGCAGTGAAACAACCAACTTCGAGGTAGGTATATTCGACAGTCTCTGAATCATGTGGGAATGATTCAGGATCAGAGTTTTCCATAGCTGACTCGGATCTCGGTAAGACGAAATTTTGCCGCCAGGTTTAGCAAGAAGCGCACTCGGATGAGCGAGGCCGCTGACCAAGGGGTTACGCAAGCCGGCGTGAAAATCACGAATATGAGAGATTTTGGTAACAATTATTGGTAAGTGAGGTATATTCAAGCAGAAATTTAGGTAGTTTTACGTAGTTTGAAGTATGATATCATCACATACTGAACGTACATTATAATGAAAATATCTATGCTTTGTACTGTGTCGGTGATTGTATCCGTGCATGCACGCCACGAGTGTCACCAGTAATTAGCGGCGACTAAACCCACTCGACAGGGGTAGAGTCCCGTGGCTTTCCGGCTGATGCAGCGTCTCGCCTCTCGGTTTTGAACAAGATCGACATCGCCAAAATGTAGACACACTCCAATGGTCCGATAAATCTGACGGCTCGTGATTTTTTTTTCGAACAATTCTGTTATTTTACAATTTGAACGACTCACACAAATATCAGAATTATTCGAAGAAACACTACCAGAGCCGTCAGATTTACCGGACCAATTCTGGTTAATGTGTCTACATTTTGGCGATGTCGATCTTGTCCAACACCAAGAGGCTAGAAGTTGACGCTGCATAGGCCGGGAAGCCACGGGACTTGACCCCTGTCGAGCGAAATGCTAGCGCCACCAACTACTGGCGACACTCGCAGCGTGCAATGCACGGATACAATCACCGACACAGTACAAAGCATAATTATAGACATTTTCATTAAAATGCATGTTGAGTATGTGATGATGACATATTTCAAATTAGCTTGAATATGCTTTACTTACCAATAATTGTTTCCAAAGTGTCTCATATTCGTGATTTTTCATATCCGGCTTGCATGGCCTCAGGTCAGCGGTGTCGCTCGTCTTGTGCTTCTGGCTGAAACCTGGCGGCAAAATTTCGTCTTAGTTGCTGGGCTTATTTGTTATCAAAATTAAGATCCGAGTCAGACATGGAAGTCTCTGATCTCGAATTACTCCCAGATGATTCAGAGACGGTCAAATATGCCATAATAATGATTAAAAATGACTTCGAAGTTTGTTGCTTTACTGGCGACAGAACTTTATGCTCGTATTGCGTGTATTACGCAAGTCAAGCTCGCTCGCTGCATAGCTAGAGCGGCGTTCCTCTCATGACGTCGGAGGGTCACGTGATACGCAAACACGGTTTCAGATTTTTGTGGGCGGGGCGAACTTGGCTTAGAAATAAAGATATTTCGTTCTTAAGTGCAGTATTATTGGAATATTAGCTGTTTTCCCAGGTGACTTTCGATAGAATGGTATTCCAACAATAATCAACTATCAATTAAAACTAAGTTTCGTGAGCATTTCCTGGAACCTTTAACATTTTGCAAAACACTGTAAATACAATGGTATATAGAAGAACTTACCATTTCAGGTCTTCTGTAAAAAGTATACCAAGTAAACACACAAATTTAATAAGTTAGACTTTGATTTGAATTATTGTTTTGTATAGATGTAAACAATCCTATCATAATACATAGAGTAACAGTAATTGGTTTCTTGTGCACTTTTCGAATTCATAGCAATTGCCGACCTTAGAATCAACTATGCAAAATCAATGCATATTTGTAAAGCTTGTTTTTTGACATTTTCTTACCAGTAACAGATCTCATCATTCATACATTCTGTGCAAGTAAAGAATATAAGAAATGATATCTAAAAACTCTGCTACCACGAGTAAATCTGAAATTCAAAAAGACGAATACACTTTAGATACTCATGTATGATCAAGCACATCGTTAACCCAAACGTGCTTTACTCCGTTAAATACAATATGAACATGTCTTTATTAATCTTGGTTTCCATATTTCTGGGACGCATTATACAATACACAATATTATATAACATGTATGAATTTTAGACGTTAAATAAATAAAACAGAACAATCATAGACTGATAGATGAAAATATTTCGTTAGTAACTGAGGTACGAATACATAGTATACAAATGAATGAATGAATGAATGAATAAATAAATAAATAAATAAATAAATGAATAAACGAGTAAATAAATGAATGAATAAATAAATAAAAAAAATAGACGTACACACACACAACATCTACAAGTCTAGTATGTTTAGGAACAAAAAAATTATGTTTAGCTCGCTTTATTTGTTTTATAGAATATATTGTTTATTGAATGAATTATTCATTTATATTTTTATGAATGCACTTTTTTTTATTATTAAAACCACATTGACCTTTGTCTTCCGTTTGACTGTATTTTTCCCAGGATATTTATGGAGGCTCCACTGTGTCCGCCGAAGTTGACTACATCACTGAAATTATCACACTCGTGTGTTGCAGCATTTCTATTATCTGCCTGATCTCTACCATTCTCACTTATGCATCAAACAAGTAAGATACAGATGTTGCAATAAATTCACAATCATGATATCAATAGTTTTGGTTTATATAGTACCTGAAATGAAATAAATCATGCGCTTTATACTATCATTACCCCTGTCATCGGATGCTTGTATGTAAGTCTATATAAGGAGATCAGTCCAGACTTGGCAGTCTTAACCCGTTGAAGACAAGTGACGAGATATCTCGTCACGAGGTCTATGGGAAATGCGTGTTTAAGCAAAAACAAATCGTCTCCAACGGGCTAATAGGCACAGTCATTCCCAGAGGGTGCCCATACCTAACAGGAGACCGGCAAAGCGGATAACACGTCCTGGTGAGGAACATAAATGCCTGCGGTTGGTTTCGAACTTGAGACCTCATGATTATGAGGCAAGTGCCTAATCAATCTTGCCACAGAACCCATTTAGCCCTGTGTTCTCGCAGCCAATTACTTGACACAGCTTCAAGGCCACCAGAGGTCCTCGTGGTCCATTGGTTCACAAGCGTTGATCTCCATACCCCAGTGGAAATTTAGCTTTACGGCATGCTTTTGTCCTGGGAGGTCCATGTGGTGGAAAGAATAAGTTTCCATTGGAAATTATCCTGGGGTGTAAGTAGGCCTAATCATAATGTGGTATCCTCGTGCGGGAAAGATCAATTTTCCAGAGGTATTTGTCCTGGGCATTTGTCAGGACCAAATCAGTCAAGATATATTACGATTCCTAGGATTACATCGCAAAACGAACTCCCTTATCGAGTTACCCTGAACAGTATTGTCATATACATACTACCTGGATGCCACTGCCATTACAAGAGGTACACCAAGCGCGTGTAATGGACTTTCAAAATGGACCCTAAACAATTATCCGTCGATCTCAGACTACCCTAAACAAGTATTCAAGTCTGAAAAGATACACTTTTAAGTTAACCTTCTTTTGACTACCCTAAACAAGTATTCAAGTCTGAAAAGATACCCTTTTATAGTAGTCTTTCTATTGAAAGTATACCCCTTTCCCTAATTTTGGCGATTTTGATACCCTTTTCACTGTACGCAGGTAGATCGTCCGCCGTGAAATACAATCCTTTTTACGCGTTTTTTTTTCACACGCGCATGATGTGCACCTTGTAATGGCAGTGGCCCCTGGGAATTCTTTCAATGAGGACGTAAAAACTGCGTTCAATCTAGAGTGTATTGAAAATTTGCTTGTCGTTATCATACATCGAACAGCAAATCCTCACAATAGATGTTTGCAACAAACAACAACAGGTGGTTACTTTTGCAGACCGGGATATACTGAAAATTTTGAAGTATTCAGGATGTCGTTACACTACTTGTAGAGTAGCTGCGGCTTGGGTACAGGACACCGGATTCTTAGGCGGGAGATTCCTTTTTTGGTCTTTGGGTAAAGCACTTTATCTGCATTTATTCCTCTTCATCCACGAGTTTAAAAAATGGGTAGATCAGACGACTGAGATAGTCGTTGGTATGTGTACTAGCTGCTCCTGAGGTCTAACAGGGAGCCGGACAAGGAGTACTGACTGAGCTATTGAGGTGGTGCACATTTTGTGCAGGTTTGACATGGGTCCAATATGATCAGGATCAATATGTGTTTTGAGTGAGACAACTTCATGACACAGTAATACAATACAATGACCGATTACAGCCTGATAGACGGAAAGCCCGATAAACCGAAGGTTAATCGATACACCGCCGATGGTGGCCCTAATTTGAGCCTACCAGGTTGTTTTAATTGTGTAAATTGAATTAAAAAGAAGGAAGAGAGGATGAGCTTTTTACTCTACAAGTACAAGTAAAACACATTGAACAGCTTATCATGCTTTTACGCCTAAATTCATGATTTTTGACTATCTGATGCGCTGTATATTGGTACCATAAGCGTAACAGTCTTTAAACTATCGGACGTTATAATTTTATCGGATTTCCGTCCACATGTATTCTCCCCTTAAAAGTAAATGTCGTGAATGGGTTAGTCCTATTCTAGAAGAATGTAAATTACGTAATTCACAAGTTGACTAATTTGAAAACAAAACAATCATCAATAGGCCTAGATGCCTTGTGACAAATTTGTTGTGTAGATTTCTATGGGGTTAATTTCTCTCACGACTCGAGAGAAATTCAAGACTGGTATGTTCACGCGTGATTCTCCTTAAGTAAACAAATTCAAGAAAAATCCAACTAGGATATACAGTCCAGGTGGAGTATAGACCGTTATATATTTCAACCAGTTTGGTTCTAGAGGCATTTTTTTCAAATTTCTCCCAATCATGTCAGTGCGCCCTCTAATTAAAGCCATACATTCACCTCTATCTTTTACATTGTCTCGTTCAGGAAACTTCGCAACAAGAAACCCAATCAGATTCTGCTGTCTCTCTGCTTTGCTCTTCTGGGTCTTTACATAACATTCATTACTGTGATTATCAAGGAAGATGAACGGAGCCGCACGGTGACGCCATCAGCTACATGCTGGATAATTGCCATGTGCTTGCAAAACTTCACCCTGGCATCGCTGTCATGGATGGGCGTAGAGGGCGTCAACATGTATTTGATGTTTGTCCGAGTGATGGATTCACACGTGTCGCACTTCATCGTGAAAGCTTCCTTGTCGGCATGGGGTAAGAAAATGATTCATATCTTGAGTGGGGGTGGGGGGCACTGCCATTAGAAGGTGTACACGATGCGCGTGTATGGACTTTCAAAATGGGCGCTAAAGTAATTATCTGTCGATCTCTGTCGATACCCTAAACAAGTATACAGGTTTGAAAAGACATCTTTTAAAGAAAACCTGTTAAAAGTAGACATGGTAGACCCTATACCTGGACTGTACATAGGGCAAGGCCATTTATCGTGATTTTCCGTAGTCCATCAATGGTATTTTACAAATCCCTAATGATAATTATTTAAATATTACTAAACCCGTAAATAGGGTTTGTTATCCTAATACCGTGTGCGCGTTTTTGAGAAAATTAATTAATTATGACGGTTATTTAAAATGTCGTGACCAAGTACGTTTTAGCAGTGTATAAGCTACCGGGAACTTTCACCGTGTGCAAAAGCAAATTACGTGGGTGTGAATGTCACCTGTTCCTTATTCTTCGTTCGCAAACTTGGGAGTGCTTGACAACCTTTGCATTCTCAATGCTTTTGTGAAACCGAAGGTGTTTGAAAACCGAATTTTGATGATGCATTTTGATCGCAGCCATTCTATAAAAATAGAAAACTTAGGGAAGTTCTGCTGCCACTGGCAAGATTTGTATGTATAAATATCACACATGAGTTAAAAAATGGGACTCATAGGTTTCTCATTTCTAAACACTAATTCATCTTTTGAAGTACTATTCCCTTATCGTCCTGTACCTATAACAAAGGTCGTTAACTATATGTCGTGTGTCCATGCCATTAACTGTATTCAGTATGTATTATTAGCGGCCTTTGCGTAGACACACGACATGCAGTTAATAGCCTTTGCATAGGCGCATGACGTTATGATAGTATGTGACTCACTCCGACCTATACCCTTTCAATGAATATGTATAGTACTGAATAAAAATATGACTTTGATATTCGTATAATTGTTCAAAAATGAGTAAACATTTGACCACAAAATTTTCAAAGCAGAATCCTTGCATAGTTTATACTTGATTCTGTAATACTTTAACTTCAAATTAAGGTCTGATTTCAATCACGTTCTTTCTCTTCAAGATCAATCTCTGGTGTGTTTGGTTTGTTTACAGGTGTTCCTGGTATATTTGTCGCCCTCTCCGCCATAGTTGCGCGATCCAGCTACATTCAAGCAAACCTGTGAGTATCACTGAACTGAACACAACAAAAAGTAACTACCCCCTTTTTCAAAATACCATAACTTTTTAAAGACACGGTTTTTAGCAAAATAATTTAACAGGAGTATTCCTACACTCATTGCCTAACTTATGCATGAAAATGTGATTGATCCGTCAAGCCATGCATGAGTGAGCATGCATTAAAGGCAAAAATGTGAATTTTGAAAAGTGACATTTTTGCCTTTAACGCATGCTCACTCATGCATGACTTGACGGATCAATCACATTTTCACACAGAAGGTAGTCAATGAGTGTAGAAATACCCCTGCCAAATTATTTTTCTAAAACTTATTTTGTTAAAAAGTTATGGTAGTTTGAGAAAAGGGGGTAGTTACTTTGTTTGTTGTGTTTATAACCTATACACTAGAAGGCTGGTGTGGACTGTATAATGTCCCCGCCTGGCGCCATCTTGCTTTGCCCTTCACAATATATTTGTGCAACAGTAATTATAGTACGCAGGGCTGGCAATTCTAATACAGCGGTATATGCCAAAAGAACTTACCAACATGGCGGATTGTGCGCTCGCGGTAGGGACACGTTGGCCTGTGTTATGGCAATATCCGGAACGGTTCTAGTGTGTAGGTTACAGTTCGGTCCATGTGCAATTAAGACCAAATTTTACATAGGTGACCTAAGTCTAATAAAGTTAGCATGCGGAAAAAACAAAAATACATTATTCAATTCAACTCAATTCAATTCAGTTCAATTCAATTTCTCCCTTATTCGCATAAAAACCACATTTACATGTATTTACACAAATGAAAGCATTTTTTTCTTTACAATTAACACAACAAACTAGAGTCAAGAGAACCCTACCATATTCAGCATACCCAAAATTACATTAATACAATGCAAAAAGCAATGAAAGAAAAATATAAAAAAATCATAATAAGTTTACGTAAAATCTGGGTAAAAAAGTATTGATATACATAACTTAATGTGATTTAAATCTTTATTCTCAAAATCTTATTAGCGCATCCCGATAGGTCTATCATGGTACCTAAATGAGCCAAGTTTGATGAAAAAGGGGTCATTCGTTTGGAATGGGACTTTTGTCCTTTCACCTCTCACTGGCCATCAACTCATCTCCTGGCAGCATCGTATCAATCAAATTCTTGACCAATATCTTAATATCTCCGATCAGTGGTTCTCAAGTTTTCTTGGTCACCTATCCACCCAGGGACCGGACCTTTGTTTCAGCAACAGGTGCTCCGGTAAAAATTTGTCAGAAGACGAAGAGTTACGATTACGATTGCCATTCGGTCTCCATATCAGAATTGGATTAGGAATAGGTTAAGGGTTTTTGTACGGGTTACTGTTAGAATTAGGGTTCAGGCTAGGCTTAGTGTATGAAGTAATCGTCGGTGCAAGCATCTCTGGAGCAACTATTCTGGAACCATCTGCCAATAGATCTCTAAACCAAGAAGTCAAGATCGTATCTCTTAAGCCACGACGCTTCATTATAGGTCTACTTTATTGATACCAATACAAAATATTGTCCGTTTATCTAACGCTGATGTGAAACTATCGTGAAAAGATCACAAGAGAACGGTATACCAACATATTGTTCAGAGTTACTTGAAGGGCTTTGATATTGTCTGGAGTTCCATGTATATAAAAGAGTAACAACTTGTGATTTGAGCGCCATATTGTTCCTACTCTTACGTAACGTTGAATTATAATGGGCAGCTGAGTGTTCTAAAGAATTCGAACGCCATGTTGTTTGCTGAAGAAAATAAAGACATCCGTGTAACTCTTTGAAAGTAACTCTTTGAAAGTCGGTAATCTATATTCGATACGGGTTGAACAATGCCAAATTCAATCTCGCTTTTCTGTGTACCAAAATAATATATACCTACTGCATGTAGGTCCAAAGGTAAAAGTATCGCTCATTTCTCTTTCGATCACAGTTGCTACATTTCGCGCTGGCCTCTCGTTGGGGGCGTCCTAATTCCAGTCGGCGTCATCCTGGTCGCCAATACCGTGTTCTTCATCTTGATCATGAAACGCCTTTCCAAGAGCGTGACAGGGCGCCACCAAACGGGTAAAAGTGAGCGACGCCAGCAGATCCGGCGTTTCCAAAGTGCCGTATGCATCGCACTGCTGATGGGTCTTACGTGGAGCCTCGGTTACGCCAGCGCTGTCAGGGCGACCAGCGTAGGCGTGCAGATCGCGTTTACGGTGATAAACTCGCTGCAAGGGTGTTTCATCTTCGTCTTGTATTGTGTGAGGCAACCACAAGTTCGGCAGATCTGGCATTCCAAGTGCTGCTGTTGTTGCCCCGTTGGAACTAAACAAACGAGTACAACTGAATCAACATCAATGACGATGACAAGTAAAAATGAATAGATAAACAAATATCACTAATTACGTTGCAAAGATAAACGTGTAGGTTTTAACAACCAGGTGGTTGCACAATAAGATTGTGAATTTGCAATAATCTTGGCTTGTAAAAGAGAAGTTTCCCCTTTCCCCGGGATTTGAATGGGCTTGAACCCCCGACCTCCCGGTTGTGAGGCGGACGCTCTACCAACTGAGCCAACACAATCGGCCAATTGGTATTTAGCTGAAAATAACGTGAAATTGCACTAAAGCCAAACTAAATGACAGACTCAAATTGCTTTCTGAAAAATGACACTTTTGTCACTTCCTTCCTTTTGCCAAAGTATCGCAGAATATTATCCTTTATTTTTAGATAGATAGATAGACGGATAGAAATAGATTTATTGAATAACAAAAGCAGTAATATATCGCATCCAAAAGACTGAATTGCATAAAACATGCAATTAAAAACAAGCAATCGATATTGACATAGACGTATGATAATTAACAAGTAAGATATGCCGTTTAAAATTATTTATAATGATAATCAATATATGTTTCAAGAACAGACTTGTGAAAACAGTTTTCGATAATTATTTTAGTACCTTAAAAAAAGATTGGTATTATGATTCAAATGTGACAAAGTAAGTATAAACTGATTATATAGATATATTGCACTCTACAATTATGAAACTTCAAAAGTAAAAGTTATTTCATGCAATATAAAATAAGTGGATTCAGGTGTACTATATAAATCAAAGTAGGATACTGTCAGATAAATCATTTAAATCGGTAACGGAAGAGTAAACAGTTGAAGTATAGTCTGATTAATACAATATAATTCATATAAATATGTACTAGTACTACTTTATATAGGTGTTTTAGGATAGGATGTCACTTTCTTTGGAAGTATACTTTATCGTATTTAGTGCAGAATATAAAAATGTATAGTATGTGCCGATAAAGAGTCGCCTTATCATATTTAATTGAAGTAATGAGGTTGTCAGCAAACCTGATATCGAAATAATTATGTGGCAAGAGTGTCGATATTGTTGATGGTGTTATTCATCTCGGTTACGCTATCAGTAATATTATTTAAAGCGTTGATTTATCTTAATGTGTAGGGGATTTTAATCGCCAGTGTAAAATTGTTTTGGGCCAGTTTTAAACATACTATTGCTTATACCTCAGAAATAATATTTTAAAGAAATACTGTGCAGGTTTTTACGGAACTCAAATATTTCTTTCGTATGACTATTGCTTGAATAAACTGTGTAGGAAAGGAGGTTAGCAGTTACAAGAATCTGGAAAATCCACAAGGTTGCCAGATTTTCGATTTTCAAAACGCCAAATTTTCATTTGATTCATGTTATGGGCAGCACACCCTAGATATGGCTAGAAATTACGTTGCAATCAATTAATAACACTTCTGACCCAGCCGAAAATTTGAGTTTCGCGGTTTACGCACATCCTGATTTGGCACGTGAATTACATGCGCACCACTACTTTTGGATCCTTGCGGCACATATTTCACTGAAAATCCCTGGAAAATTTGGTTTTACAATGATTATTTTGGTATGCCATTGAAAAACGCCAGAAAAACGCCAAAAATCCATTTGGTGTGCACTTTGAATTCTTCTCAGCCAAACGATATTTAAACAACGGAAAATTTGGTGTTTTGGCCTTAGAAATGTCAAACTGGCACACCTGAAAATCCCTTGACGAATTGAGAACCGCTATTTACCTCATTTATCTGGTGTAACGAATCCCACTTTGTGGTTTGAAAAACGCTGTTTAGCATTCGTAAAAGCACTAGATTCCATTAACAAGGTTGTGATATATACTATAGTTGACATGGGTAAATATAGTGTCCACTCGGTAATGGGGCATATTATTAGTTATTTAAATCACAAGTATTGTTTGAACGTAAATGAGATCAAAACCAAGAGGTCAAAGGTTAGTGACAAACAGAGTGACGTCATTATAACAGTAGAGCAAATTCAGGAGTTCGTATACGTGCTGCATGGGTTTGCTGAATACTACACAAATCAAGGAGATAATTGCCTTCCAATGTGGCCCTACAGTACGTCCCAGAAAAACAGAACCTTAAAACAAACGCTTATTGTGCTTAAGCAATGGGTGGTATGATTGTAAGAAATGAGTTCAAAACAAACTTTGACTATTGCTCTCTCTCAAATGATAAACTAAGCAAAATATTCACTAGCATCTCTGAGACCATGACTTTTAAAAATTAAAGTGAAAAACTCATTTGTTACGCTTTTTGGCTTTGACACTGTGCACACCAGCTGTCCATCTCTTTCTTTTCATGGAGCGCACAGTGTCAAAGCCATAAGGCGTAACAAACGGTTTTTCACTTAAAATTTTTAAAGTCATGGTACTCAGAGATACATGAATGAATAAGTTTGCTTCATGTATCCTTTGAAAGAGTGCAAGTCAAAGTTTATTTTCAACTTATTTCTGCAATAATACGCCTCATTGCTTCCGCACAATAAACCGTTGTTTCAGGGTTCTGTTTTTTTCTGGGACGCACTGTATAAGATGTTGTCTTAC
>JZLH01S0111796.1:47404-75730 GCA_001188425.1 Eucidaris tribuloides | reverse complement strand
ATGAGCTAAAAATCAGTACCTACCTGACACGTTGTCTTACAATGCATAACTTACACCATGACACAGACAGTTTTTACAACCTTCACTTTGTAACCACAAAGTTCAGTTAAGTTCATATCCATGACAAACTACAAAAAGTTGAAGGTGAAATTGTGCAAACATGTACTGTCCAACCTTGTTATCCAACTCTGCTATGAGTTACCTTAACAAAGGCCTACATGTATATCAAAAAATGGAAGCATACACATACCATAGTGTATACATGTACATCTACTTAGTTTCAAAATTCGTGAACTTTGTATTTACCTCAATCTTGAATTTGTGATTTAATTATCTCGCATCAGTGTAAACAGACTGTCATTTTTGTGTATGCTCAAAGACAGAAAAACAAAAGAAAGAATGAAAGATTGGAAGAAAATGAGAGGAAAAGAAACAGAGGATGAAGTACATATTGACAAAATAAATACAACACTTAAAGGTAAATGACATGATTGGGGGTAGTCCTCAACTTGGGCTGAAACTACTCTAGAATCAAGTAAACTATGCAAGGATTCTCCTGTGAAAATCTTGTAGTCAAACGTTAACTCATTCTAAAATAAACAATGTCAATATCACTCGTAGCACGGAAACCTGCTGTGTGGCTCTCTGTGGGGCTTATTTTTATCGTCCCCGGATAAAATTAAGATACTCCTATATTTATGCTTGATTCTCCTTAAGTAAACAAATTACAGACAAATCCTCCCAGGTGGGAGATCCACTCCTGCTAGTGTATGGTTGGTATATATTTCAACTCATTTGGTTCTTGAGGCATTTTCAAGTGTTCCCAATCATGTCACTAACTTTTAACTTTTTTTTTTAATGCATGAACAGGTGGTATAACATATTGATATTTTCCCCCTCCTATTTAAAACGAAGTCAAGCTAAGCAACACCTCCAAGGTTTATTGGAGTAGGTTAACCCGTTGACTACGAGATTCTGTAAATCCCCATAGACTTTGTACAGGGCCCATCCGGTTCCCGTAAGCAACGGGTTAATAACCTCACTGATCCAATCTTAAAGGCAGTGGATCTCATTTGCAAACATCCCCGCAGACCAGGAAAAGATAACCAATGCCCTTAGGCTATTGATGAAGGGCATGTCTGTGAAATCTGGGGGTCAGTCATTGCCTAGAATTTGAAAAATGCGAAAGAAAAACAATAGCCGTTTAGTGTACGTTCTATGGTAGGATTGTTTTTCTCGCGAGAAAAAAATTCAAATCAGGGTCTAACGGTCACTATAATTCCACTAAAATTGAGTTTCTAGCTCCTATATTTTGCTAAAGGTTCCCAGATGGTATTTTCTTCTAAATGCCATTGTATTTACATAATGTTAATTTTTAGGCATGCAAAAGAGATCCCCTGCCTTTAAATTCTGATGCACACTAGTTTGGATAACGGCTGTTGGACAGTACATAGTTACTCTTTACAACAATAAAGACTTCAGGCGAAACATATTCAATTATTTATTTTCCAATAAGGAGTGCAAAGTCCACAGAGCCCTCCTTTGGAAATTCCTACACCTGTTCTACAAACAAGACCCCATTATTTATGGAAATGTGATATCAAATATGTAGGCTTGACACCTTCAAGATGTATGTTTATACTGTACTGTGTGGCCCACTGAATCACATGGGAATGTATAGCAATTAAGTTTAAAGATCGTTGTGGGACCAATGCAAGCATCACAGTTTGAGATCAGAGGAAAACGCGTGCAAAGATATTGTTGGCATTTGTTTTACTCAGTTTGTGATAGCAAACCTTTAAAATCTAATCCCTCAACTTTCTCAAATCCAATTAATGTGGTAACAGAATTTTAGTACAAAAATGATATTGACATTTATAGGGAGATTTCATTTAGTGGATTATCCATGCTGAAAGATGGCAAAAGGCATTAAAAATCAAATTAAAATTCAATGTTGGATGATATATAAAGGAGCGTGGAATCCATGTAATTCTCAATATCACACTGTAATTTGTAATTAATGTTTAAAGTGACTGTTATACAAAATGGCAGTGGTATACTATGGCAGTTTTGCTACAGTAATTTGCACAGAATTTAGTACTGTTTATATTTGTCTATTGGTTAAGCAAATTGATGAATGAAATCTCTCGAAGAGTCATTTTTTACTTGGAGTCCTTTTACAAAGTATTTCTTGCACTCTAATTCAGAACAGGTATGATTATAGTTAATGTCATGTCTCACACTTACAAAATTATATGTTCGATTAGAATAATGAAAGGCACTCACCTTTACTGAAGGAACTTTGTTTACTTAATAATCACTATGGCAACCGGTCCATTCACACCTAATCAATGACCAATTAAAGGCCAACATTTGTTGACGAGCTCTCCCAAGTGACCATTGGACTGCCGCAAAGCGTGCACCTGGTAGATCGACGATCGCGTGCCTTCTGTTCTCCGCATGAATTGTACAGTGTGATGACGTGCAGGGCACTCACACACTAAGTCGTTCTCAGCCAATTATACAGAAATAATGATGGTAAAATGAAACTAGAAACCACCGTGCCAAGTATAATTTGTTTTGAAGTTGTTATCTTTATTGTTGATCTGGTTGTTCTTGATGAAAAGGTATGTAGATTTCCCACAAAGCAACACCTGGACAAAATAGTATAAACTATTGACCTAAAAGTTACAGACACACTTCCAGTGATGTTTTAGACTCAAGTTGTCAAATGCGAACATCCAGTGATTCCACACAAGATAAAATCGCTGCTGCCAGTTCAGGGCAATTACGTAGCAACCACTAATGACCTTGCGTACCACTGCCAGTCAGCTGAAAAGGCTGACTTGCTTTAATGAGGTGGCACACACACATGTAGAAAATCCTACACATGGGGGAAGTGAAAATTATCAAACTGCAATTAGACACTACTGCTGCCCATACCAGTGTGCAGGCAATGCTGCACTCTGTATGGACTGTTCCATTCATGTTTGTGGTCCCCAGCAATAATGGAGCATGCCAGCCATCAGATATCACAGTACTAGTACTTCAAGTGTTACTGGGACATGTCATCACAAGGTGGGGAGGATAAAAATAAAAGGAAGGGTGGCCCCTCCCCTCTGATTAGATCAAGTGCCAAATCATGGAAGTATAATGAGCTTATCGTGCCAATCATCTAGATGATATGCAACACAATTCATACACTTGGGAGTCATAAGGCCAAGCTAATGAGCAGAAATGCATAGTGCATGTGAGCAGTTCTCATATGCCATACCATATTCTCATTTCTCCTTAGAATTCTCTGCAAGAATCAAGTACAAGGCGATGTCTGGGCCAGATTGAATTAGATACAGGTGTAGCTTGCTATTGTTGGAACGTCCTTGACATAAAACAAACCTCCACCCCTTTCAGTGCAAATACTATATCTTCAATACAGAATAAAATCATGTTGCACAAATACACAATACACAAAGTACACATTCCAGTGAAAGTTAAACAATCTCAGTTCTACTAACAATAATCAGTAGTCTGAATTCCAGACCTATAGATTAACGCATTCTATACTGATAAGGAAACTAGAAAAAACAAATATTATCTTCAGTCAACTGCTTTGGCTAAGACAAATCTCTGGAATTAATTTCTCTTAAAGATTGGGTAAGGGATTTGCAAACCAAACGGTAGTTTAGTACTTACAAAATGGTGTGTTGAAAGTTTGAGATCAATACGTCATGAATTTGTTGTTTTATAAGAAAAACTAATAACGACATGTTACCAGAATGTTGTTCTTTCCGTGAGTTTAAATTTTGCTCAAATTGCGAATCGCGGTTATGTGTACTGTCGCAAGACCAGCGGAGCACACTGATTGGTTAAACGGCTAAACTCCACGCGACCTTCGGCTAACGGCTGATCGGACAATTTTAAAACACCCGTGCACGTCGACGTCACTGTAAATTTTGAAGTTTAATTGTCCAGATTTTCACCAAAACTACATATTCTACCCAAAGGTTCTATGACAGGTGTTTATTTATACTAATCTTCACATTGTGAACGATTTGAGCTGATTTCATTCATTTTACCGTTTTCTGACGTGCAAATCCCTTACTCTGTCTTTAAAACAGTAGGATCTGCTACGGGACTGACGCAGAGTGAGTGTACTCCGGAGGAACAAAAGGTTGCAAGGTCTGGGACCACGACTAAATCCCAGGCACTGTCAGATTGGACTCAGAAATCAATGTCAATCATTCAATTTAAAGTCTGTGGCTGCTGATGAGGTGTCTTATCCAAACACTGTCTCAAAACAAACATTTCAGTTGATCAATGTGTACTGGCATACTAGAAGTGAAGCACAAATTTGGGATTGGGTGATTTAAAGGGAAAGGGTACGATTATTATTATCATTAATACTATTATTATTACTACTGTTATCATTACTATTATCATTATTATTATTATCTTTATTATTATTATTATTATTATTATTATTATTATTATTATCATCATCATCGCCATCATCATTATTAATATTAACAGTATTATTACTACTACTACCACTGCTATTACTACTACTACTTCTACTACTACTACTACTACTACTACTACTACTACTACTACTACTACTACTACTAATACTAATACTACTACTAATACTACTACTACTGTGATTATGATCATTATTATCACCATTATCATTTTTATTATTGACCTGAACATTACCCTGTATGTGTGACAGGGTCTGGTTTGATGGAATTTCAATTTATCCCTTTTTGAAAACAGTTGAACCTAAAAGTTTTCAATTTTTGAACAAAAGAAATAGACAATTCTCGTAAAGTGTACATCCCATTAAACCTTCTTCTACATTATTTCTTTTTTAAAGGGGGGAGGGGAATTTAAATAATTTCATTCAGCCTGAATGTACAGATGTGGACCGTCATCAAATCACACATTCTTAATTCACAAAAAGTTCACAGAATAAATAAATGCATGGGGGCATTACAATTTAACAACAAATAGCTGAAATATCTAACGCGCAATGAATTCATGAAGAAATATTAAGATTATCTTTTTGCTACTAAATCATTTTCTATTTACCATGTATTTACATTTTGTGACATAGGAACTTCTTCCATTCTTACTCTACAGCAGTGAGCTGCCCCTCTCAACAGAAATCAAGATATCCAAACATGACACTTAAGTATTTGTCTATAAACCTATGCCAAGTGAGCCATAACAATAGCCTGGCTCGGTATCATAACATTAGCCCTCTTTTTGGGGTGCCTCGTTTTCATTCCAACTTCTTACAATACCTCTTACAGACACAATATCCTGAACAATCACTTCCTGGTTTGGTAAAAGGTTTTATTCTTGTTTTGGAATCTCAATGGTAATGGTATAGAATGAGCCAGGGAATAATTTTCTAGGCATCACAGGGCAAATAGGTATGCACAATTTGTAAATTATTTTGGCCATGATAACTACACTGTATATTTACAGATGTGTAAGAAGTTTTGTGTTTTTGAATTTTGTAGATTTGATTGATTGATTTGTAGATTGATTTAATTTGTTGTACACATTTGAGAAGGAAAATCATTTCCTGATTTCCATATTATGAAAATATTTACGAGTAAATAGGTATGACCATGAAAAGTCAAGAACTTAAAATTATCTTCAACTGCTCAATTAACCACTCAATATCATTTCCTTACTTCCCCCTTTAATCTGTTGAGGATAATGACTAAGATACCTGGGCTCTGCACCATGAACAAAATGAAGTATTTGTTAAATGTTCTGTTGTTGCTGTTGCTGTTGTTTCATTTTAAAATCCACATCGGAATTAGAAAATATGATAATGTCTTTATTAGACAGTTTGGTAACCTTTGTGTTTATTTACTTCCCTTCAGTATTCAGATTTTTATTTTATGCATAAATTCCTGATTCTGGAATAACTAACACCTTTCTAAAAAAAATAAGTTTATTATTGTTACTTAAAACATAGGCAAAATCTTATTGACATCTTTCATAGATTTTAACTATACAAATACTTTACTCAACTGTTCCCCCCCCCCCCCCCGAACGTTTTATCACTTTTTTACGATTTACATATTTTTCCAGTTTTCAGAGCATGCAGAACCCTTTAAACTTAAATATGCCTAGCTCCTACTAATATAGGCTACTTTAACATTTCTTCTATTGTAGAGCTGCTTACAACTATGTAGCTGTAACTACATAAACATGTAAACATTAAAATTAATTGGTGTTGCAGAACAAAATCGCAGACAAAACACACTAGTGCAGTTTGTGACCTTTCAAAGTATCCACCAACCACATTTACAACAGTAGTACACAGACATATTCAAAATAATTAGAACACTTTATGTATCTGTAATGCCTTACAAATTAAGTGATCCATAAAGCTTTGCATGAAGTGTCACAAACAGCTTTATAGATTTTTTTTAGTACAACCATCCATTGATCTAAAGTTCTAATAAGTTGTTCCAGAAAGTTGAAATGGTAAGATCAGATAGGGGTCATCAATGTAGGACATTGATTCTAGATTCAAGTGTACTCTTCATTGAACAATTATTATCTGAAACTGGTGTGACGTACAAACTTGTTGTGTAGATTTCTATGGGTTCAATTACTATCTGGGTCATACATAAAGTATCAGTCCATTTTTAATTAAGGTTTGTCCCAAATAACGGGGGTGGCCAGATTTCTCTCACTCTTGCAGCAATCACTCTCAAACCATCTTGCCATTTGGTGCAATTCAGGGCATCCTCCTGTCTCAAACCAACCCCCTTGAGATCATCCTCCACCTACAGTGTATATGTACCTTATCCAAAGTTGATCCATGTCTTCATTGATCCAATACTGGTTAATTAAAGCCCAAGTTTAGTTTTGGGGTATTTTTTTTTTATTTGAAAGCTTTATGCCCAAAGGTCATATCACACCAATAACAGATTCTGAATGTCTTTATTTTATTAATTAATGAAAAATCTCGGGGAGACCCCCCGAGATTTGACTATATTTTACATTATAGCATCCAAAGGGTTAAGAGCAGAGTCTTATCTTTCTGATGAGGTATAACTCGGATAACCTTAACACCTTACTAACCCTTTGGATGCTATAATGTAAAATATAGTCGAAAATCTCGGGGGTACCCCAAAATATCTCGCGGAGTCTCCCCGAGATTTTTCATTAATTAATAACAACAACAAAAGAAGACATTCAGAATCTGTTATTGGTGTGATATGACCTTTGGGCATAAAGCTTTCAAATAAAAAAAAATCCCCGAACTAAACTTTCTCCCAGCGTCAATAAAACTCTACTTAGTGTATACATTGATATGGTTTTCAACTCATTTAATTCTCATGGCATTTTTACCAAAATTTTTACCCAAACATGTCATGTCATGGCCCTTTTGTACATACAATTCTTAAAAACTGTAGGGAAGAGAACCCTAAATACTGCTTACAGGTTGTGTCGTCTGTCGTCAGGAAAATGACCAATGTAAAAACTGGGTTATGTATGGGTGTTTAAAACCCAAGCATGTGGATTTGTTCACATTTTTAATGATTCAATATCGAGTTGAAAAGATAATATTGTATGTGAATTCTGTATCCCTCTCTCATTTATAAGTATAAAACTTCAGTGTTTAGGAAAAATCCATTTGCTGTGCAAAACTGCAGCACATAACTAAACTATGGATACTGCCAAATGTTTATATCACATGCTTGAGGATGTTCACATCAACATTGAAGAATTATCCACTAGCAAGTTCAAAATCAGCTTTATACTGGAGATTACTCAAACCACACACCAGATTGCAGTAAATGTCAAACAGATGGAACATGCAATCACAAGTAGATGTAGAACTGCTACACATAATGACTACCATACCATTTAGGATGCCAGTAAACTTTTGTCAGACATTCCACAAACAATGGTGCACTGTAATACCACTCCTATTTGCATTGTAACTACCAACAATATATGTATATTCAGTATATTTGAAGTAATCGGTTCTAATGCAACTGTTATATCCAAGGAAATGTGACACATTCTGATGGAAAGTTTTCCATCATAGGCCAGTACTCCAGCTTATTTTTAATTCTGCTCCAAATAACTTTTTTTTTTTGGTTTCCTCTGATAAACTGCACAGATCAGCTACTCAAAATGGCAATCATTTTCTTAACTCACTCAGTTCAGAAAGCAGTGTGCTAATGTGTTGTTTTTAAAAGGTAAAGTATGTTGCCTATTTATTTGTTTATTTATTTATTTATTTATTTATTTTATTTATTCATTTATTCTTATTTATTGCAGTATTATTCATCAATTCAATGACTTAAATTTCAGTTAAAAAAAAACCATTTAAATACTTCAGTTTTAAATAAAGAAAGACCATTCCACACAAAATAAAGGGTTGTGGAACAATTGGAACAGGCCATCTGTTTTATTCTTTTTTTGGGGGGGGGGGGAGGGGTGTCATGGTAGAGATATATTTTACAATGAAATGCCTTTATCCATGATAAATAATTTTTAAACCTCAAACCTTGAAGTGTAAAATGAATTCTAGTCATTTTTGTGCATTTTAGATAGAGCCATAATTCTTTTATTTTCTGATCTTAAATATCTGTGTTACATGTACATTTTGCTTATTTTTTGTACAAAAAAGTATGTACTGTATTTTTTTTTCATTTTCTTCAAATCCATTAGCACTTTTTGTCATCAGTGAGGTGAGTGCATTGTAATCACAAAGCTAGATGCAAAATGAATCAATGATTGTTTCCAGTTGAATCTGAAGTTCTTCACATCTACAACTATTTTTTTTTTTTAGCAAACTTGTGGATTTTTTATTATCTGAGGATTTTATGTTGGTGCATGTAAATGGATAGGAAATACATTTTCCACAATCTCTTGTGAATTTTGTAATGTTGTGCCATTTTCTTCCTCACAGGGAAATTATGGTACATTGTTGCACCTTTCTATTTTTTTAAACTTAATTTCTTCCCCCCCCCCCCCATTTTAAGTAGGTATTTTCCTAGACTGCTTTCAAAACCAAAGAGAGTAGTTTTACACTCAGAATCTTAAGAGCTACCTGACTGCAAAAGCACAAACAGAAGACTCCTGGGGTGTTGATTGCGGTTAGCGGGACTTAACCCACATTCCAGATACTGCATTATCTACGGTAGCTAGAAGGGGCAGGAATTGCCCCCCATCCCCCCACCCCCATTCAAAAAAAAACCAAAAAAAAATTGCATAATTGTGTTCGCGCGTAGTTGGTACATTTGGAACTGTTACGTTGTAGCACTGAAATGACCGACTGTGATTCATATTACTGGATTATTATGGAATGAACGGTTGCACTAAATAGACACGTTTTAGGACATTATAAAATAAGTGAAAATTTAATCCGTGGTAAGGACGTCAAATCCATCAACCAAAGTGAGATAGAGAAAAGCATATTTATTCCTGAATTGAGGGTATTTCTGTGTTGTATGCTCTGTGTGTGACATATCAAAGTTTGATTGGCACATGTTCTGCGGCTGCCCCCCCCCCCCCCATTACAAAAAGCTGACTACCCTCTGGATACATGTAGAAAGGACAGACACACGGTCACTCACCTAGTGAAGATGAAAGAAAAATAAATGGAAATCATACTATTAAACAAATGCTAAGCAATACTCTTGGGAAATGGAGATTATGAGACAAATCGTCTCTGGTTGCATCGCTTTGCACTGGAGCACGAACTATGAATCTTAGCAAAGAACAGGGAGCTCATTTTACTGTGATTCACCAAGTAAAAGAAAACTATGAACCAGAAGAGATGGCAATTTTTTACATAGGTACAACTAAATCCACAAATATATTTTATTTTACAATTAAAGATTGTGTCAGGGATGTGCAAGTCATTACTTTCCCTTCATTATCAATACCAAACGGTAGTTAGTACTACAAATGTGTGTTGAAAGTCTGAGATCCATACGTCATGAATTTGGTTGTTTTGATGAGAAAAACTAACTAAACTGACATGTTACCAGAATGTTGTTCTTTCTGTGAGTTTTCATATTTGCTCAAACTGCAAATCGCGGGTTACTGTGCACCGTAGCAAGACCAGCGCAGCCCTCTGATTGGTTAACGCTATCCCCTGCGCGACCTTTTGGCTAACGGTTGATCGGACCATTTTTGGAACGGCACCGTGCAGATTTGACGTCGCGGAATTTTTTTAAATTGCTCCTGAGCAATTTGAAAAAGGATGAAGTTTAACCGTCCAGATTTTCACCAAAACTCAATATTTACCCCAAGTCTCTATGAGAGGTGTTTATTTATATTAATCTTCACATTGGATACGATTTCAGCTGATTTGATTCATATAGATGTTTTTTGACGTGCAAATCAATGACACAATCTTTAAGAATATATAATACATTTATGATACAATACAAATACAAATACAAAAGCAGCTTCATACAGTTTATTCTGAGCTTCAATTAGAAGATAAGTTTATATTACAAATCTAGTCACTTCTAAACCTCAATGTTGATCGGAGGGTGGGGGTTGGAGGTTGGGATTGGAAGCAGGTGTACCATTTGAGGACCCTTGAATCCCCATCCCTAAGGATCATTCATGCCAAGTTTGGGCTAAATCTAAGCATCTAAAGAAGATGATGAAAAGTGTAAAAATTAGCGCACAACGACCAATGTACAACGGACAAAGAGCGACGGTAATAGTTGGTAAAAAAAAATCACCAACAAATTTTCAGTAGAAGTTTAATGTTTTTTATCTGTTGTCGGCCATGATAATACAATACTTAACATACTTGAAAGATTGATGAAAAATCATCTCTTCGACCCAAACTATATTTGGATTATGATGCTTTTGATGATTGGGGTGAAGTCGTTTTTAACACTTTCCTGAAGAAAAAAAAAACCTTGTAAAATGCAACAATTTTCATAAGGCCTCTGGACACAGTTGTTAGGTACATGCAAGCACTTCTACAGAGTAACAGTGTAGGGTGAGCAAGAATTCAACTTGTCCTCTACATGCAAGATTCATGACGAAGATTTTCTGATTTCATATTGACGTAGACATTTTTCGCAATGTGTGCACAAAAAATCTACGGCCCTGGTTTCCATGACAACCAGATATTAACAAGTATGTATACACAAGCAACAACCTACATTCTCGGTTGTTGCGTAAGTGCATCCTGTCTGATGTTTGAGAAGGAACAAAAAAAAGTACAGCAACTAGACCCGATCTGTGATTCCCGAGTCGCCAGATTTGTCGTTAATATTATAGTACATTACCTCGTCATTTGAATATTATCGGATAATGAGGACACTTCTGCCTGGGTAGTGATGTCATTCATTGCGTGGCATTGATGTGAAATGTATTCACTTGTTTCACTGTATATTGATGGCACGTTTTATCACACTGAACAACAAGTAACAAAAGTGTCATAACAATATCTGTGCATGTCACGATATCAGCGTTCATTGTTTGCAGTTAAAGGTAAATGGCATGATGGGGGTGGTCCTCAACTTGGGGTAAAACTATTTCAGAATCAAGTACACTGTGCAAGAATTCTACTGTGAAAATTTTGTAGTCGAAAGATGACTCGTTCTAAAATAACTTTCATCAGTATGCCTTGTGACAGACAAACCTGTTGTGTAGAGTTCTATGGGATCGTATTTCTATCAGGGCTCGAGAGAAACAACATTCTAGTATGTTCATGCTTGATTCGGCTTATGTAAACAATTTCAAGATAAATCCTCCCAGCCAGGAGATACACTCCAGCTGGTGAATTCATTGATACATCATTCAACCAGTTTGGTTTGGGAGGCATTTATTATTTTTTTCAATCATGTCACTGCCCATTAACTGCATATTGATAGCACGTTTTATCACACTTACAACAAGTAATGAAAGTGACCTAACAATATCTGTGCATGTCAAGATATCAGCGTTCATTGTTTGCAGTTAATGTGATATATATGAACTTGATTATGTGACCCAATCTAGCAAACCCCCTGCGTTCACATTTTAAAGAAACAGTCTTTAAAGGCAAAGTTTCTTTAAACTCATTTGATTTCAAACATCATTTTATTGTTTTCGGGTTTTTGTTTGGAAATGAAAATTGGATTATTAATTTACTTATCAATTATGCACTATTTTCCATTTATAATGTTCATTTATTTGTAGGTATAAACAAGAAACCAGTCAAAACAGATTTTGTAAATATGTTTAAATCAGTGATACAGAAAAGATATGAGATCGAAGTAAATAAGGTTAAGAAAAATATAGTTGGAAACGTAACAAAATGGAATCATGTATTGAAGTTGTTATAATGTGTTTATATTTTCGTATTGAGTGATGTATATTTTATGATTTATATGTATGTTTAATTTGAGTATTATGGAAATAAAGTGAACCCGTGTGGTATTAATATATAAAAAAAAACAAGATCAAAATTTCTGTCAACTCATCAAACACACAAAAAAGAAGAAGTAATCAACACAGAATATTATTCAAGAGAATCTTTGCTTCACCCCATTCCCTATGCTTGTGCATTCAAATACCATAAATTGTCATAGACATCAAACTGTCTACTTCGACATGCTAAAAAAAATACCATGTCATGTATTACTGTAAACATACAGAAAAAATGTTCAACTAGTTTCTCCCGCAGTTCGATATCCTCACGTCAAACCAACAAGGCAAATAATTTTTACCACCTGTCTGTAACCCACTCATATACACCCTTCATCTTACACGATACCCTAATGCCGCTAGGTCTCATTGAACCGCGACACTCCAGTCGATGGATAAAAATACCGATCTATTGATTAATCAATCAACTCTACGCAATGAACTGTTGATCATACAGGTTTGGTTGTGAAGTGCTGTATGCGTGGATGCCCTTGTAACTTTTTTCATTGAATTTCCTCACAGCAAGCTGGAATTTTCACAGATTTATGCTTAATATCTATCAGCTGAAATATCATCGCAGCTGCTGCAATAATTTCGATTATATTTGATTATAAAACAAGTAATAATAATATGATGTGGATGCCCTTTAAATTATTCCCATTGAATTTCCTTATAGCAAGCTTGAATTTTCAGAGATTTCTGCTCAGTACTGTCAGCTAAAATATCATTACAGGTGCTGCAATAATATTTGATATCTTGTCATAATTGTACTAATAATAATATGGTGGTAATGCCCTTTCAACTATTCCCATTTTTCCTTATATAGCAAGCTTGAATTTTCACAGACTTATGCTCCCAGTCCCTCCTCGCCTCTCTCATCCCTCTCGCTGCACACTTCCCTTCTATATCTTCATACAAGAATATAATACCTAATAATTAATACTAAGTAAATGCATGATATGATAATAATAATAATCATAATCAATCAACTAATATAATAATAATATATAACTAAATAATAATAATAATCAATAATATAAACTAATAATAACATACATTGAAATAACTCATAAGTATCAAAAATATGCTTGATCTTAACTAATACTATAACTACTACTACTACTCTATATCTACTATACTACTATCACTATACGTCATACCTACTATATACCTACTACTACTCTTATTCTATACTATTGACATCCAGCCTACTGCTCACTAATGTAGCAATTTCATGTATATAAGAAGCGAAGATATACTCAAAGGACAAAAGAAACAGAGAGAAAAAGAGAAGACCAGAAGAAGAAGCAAGAAGAAGAAGAAGAGAAAAGAAAAGAAGAGAGAGAAGAAGAAGAAGAAGAAGAAGCAGAAGAATTAAGAAAAGAAGAAAGAAGAAGAAGAAGGTGGAGGAGGAGAGAGATTAATCATAGAATCATACAATGATAATATTAATAATAACAACAATAACAAATGACACATACATGAATGTTAACGTGGGAGAACTGTTGGGTGCCATCTCCAGAATGGGGGGTAGATGTATACATGTACATGTCAATGTAGGTTGTGTTCACAAAACCTGCACCATTTTTATCTAGGCCGGGGTATTTTGGGAGATCATATGGCGGGGGAGGGGGGTCTCACAGGCCCCCCTTCAGATCTCTGCCGGACGAAAATTGGCACGCACATCGCCCACGACCTAATCTACAAAATTGTACAGTTATTTTTTTCTTGAAAATTGTTTTTAGTAATTATGCTAATTTATGCATAATTAATATGTGAAATCATACTTTTTGCTCTAATTCGCTAAATGAATCTCCAAATGTGCTAATTTTTGGTGTAGAAACCCTTTGTGGTGTTCTTAGCAAATGTACTTCAAAGAAATTGCAATATCAGATGAATTTCTTATGTATTTTATTGTTTTTGCATTTTTTTTCTTTTGTTTTTTCGACCTTTTGTTTTTCATAGTTTTCATAGAAATTTGTCGGTAACACTTATGCGATCATAAACAGCATAAAATTAAGTAATTTGAATCAGTAAAAGCAAAAATATTAATACATTTATGATATTTGGCTGAAAACACAATTTGTATTGAAATTGTACACAAAATCACATTTTTGAGCAAATTTTGGTGCAACATGCATGTACAAAATTATGCGTATCTTTGGAACCGCATACCCAGGCATCGCAAATTTGGTCTTAAAAGATGCGGGAGACTCGGGGGAAAAAGGTCATGAAACATGCCAGCGAGAGCTTTTAGCATTGCGAACGTATTGTGCAAAACGTCAAGCCCCCCACCCCCCCCCCCCCCGGCCCTAGATAGGGTTTAAGATGTTTTACTTGCTAATCAATTGGGGAGGGGTGCATAGGACAACAATTGAACGGTAGAACTCAACGATTCAAAAACAGTGCAATCCCTTATTTCATTGATTTATTGAAGGCGAATATTGCATTCTAAACAGAACTGGACAGTGCATCGTGTAATACTATTTATGATTATATGTCCTATTTATATTGTGATGTTATATAGACTTATTTATTTCTAAATTTTCTGTAAATAGGTAATTTTGTATTTGTATTTTTATGTAGCAATTCACTTCATTTACCAACTCTTTACAATAATCTTATACGTGTAATGCAATAATCATGTGTTTTCTTTAAAAATGCCAATTTACATAAATTTCCCTTAGTTTTACATCCATTTGAAAATTTTAAAGAATGGTATTTTTTTTTTGAGGAAAAATAATGATGTATTTCAATTTCAATATGAAATAATACCAGACAAATTCTCTTTACATGTCTCATTATTATAATTTATTCACTGTCTATACTTGTCTCATTTGCCAAGCTACTCAAACTCTCTAGTTTTACATAATTATAATTTTAAACATTTCAAGTATGTCAATATTGAAATGGAGTAATATTTACACAAATTTCCCACTGTTTTACATCAATTTAAAAATTTTAAAGAATGGTAGTTTTTGAATGGAGAAAATAACAATGTATTTCAATTTCAATATAAAATAATACTAGGCAAATTCTCTTTATAATGTATTTATTGTCTATAATTGTCTCATATTGCCAAGCTACACAAATTCTCTCTTTTATATTATTATCTTGAAAATTTCAAGTATGTCAATATTGAAATGAAGTAATAAGTCTGCATTCCAATTACAATTTCGATAATTTTTCATGCCAGTCAGATTGCCTTTATATGTCTCATACAATTATTTTCACAACAAAACAAATCTAATGTGCATTTAAAACTTGAATATATATACATGTATGAAGAAAGACAGAATAAGATTTAGCGCAGTTAGGGTTATCATTGGGTTTGGGGTTTAGGTAAGGGTGAGGGTTAGGTTTAGGTTTAGGGTTAGGGTTTAGGTAAGGGTCAGGATTGGAGTCAGGTTTAACATAAATGTCAGTGATAGAGCAAATTTCACCAAAAAAAAAAACAAGAACTAAGTTTTGGTTATCTTCTGTAATTTTTAAGATGATACCCACAACTTCCATGTGACATTTGGAATTGTGATCAAACAATTTCTAAATTGTACAAAATTGTTGTCTTTCCAACCAATTAAAACTCAAACTTTACAGAAAAAGTGAAATTTAACCATGGTCTTAGGTCTAAGTACAGTTGTAAAAAAATGTATAGCATGCAACATATTACAATTCATACTTAGTACACTGTATTTTCAACACAATACTAAACAATACACAACAAAATATCTCCCAAATGTATTGTTCAATCAAAGTCAGCGAGTATGTCGAGGGATGAGCACAAAACCAATAATTGTTTCCCGTTTTAGCTTTCTGCGGTTTGTTTTTGTCATGTCAAGAGGAACATTGTTTACACAGCACCCGTACCCAGTCCCACATTTATCTGCCCGAATATAAAGTTGTCCCAATGCACTCTTCGGATGAGAGAGAAAAAGGTTGAAATTATGACGAATTGTGTTGACTTTGCTAGTGCGCCATGTTCGTTCAACAAGTTTACCCAAAAATTTAATATATCAAGCAAACTTATAATGCGCTTAATAAATAGAGTCACTTTTTATAACGAGTAAAAAAAAAAACGAAGCCTTGAATCATAAAAGGCACCTCAGCATTGAACACTGGGCAGAGTTACTACCAGAAACATGTGGAGCTGTCGTTTTGGAAAGAAGTTTCACATCCCGATAGATTTTATCATGAACTATATTTCCGTTCCTCCATCCGAATTGCATAATTAGACTGTACGTATAATATCCACACACTAAATATACTGATATATTTTTCAGATCCCTGAAGGAAAGGAAGAAAGTTTCTCAAAATTTGAGGTTAAAATCTCCTTCCAGTTTGGCAAGAATGAATTACTGGAATGATTTTTTTTAGTAATTTGATGTCACAGTCAAATACATGAACTTCAGTATAACATACATTAAAGGTAAATGACATGACTGGGAGTAGTCCTCAACTGGGGGTAAAACCTATTCTAGAATCAAGTAAACTATGCAGGGATTCTACTGTGAAAATGTTGTAGTCAAAAGTTGACTCATTTTAAAATAACTTCCACCAGTGTGCCTTGTGACAGACAAATTTGTAGTAGCCTTCTACAGGGATTAAATCTATCGTGCCCCAATAAAATTAAACTGCTGGCCTGTTTATGCTTGATTTTCCGTAAGTAAACAAACTCAAGACAAATCCTTCCAGCCATTAGATCCACTCCAGCTGGTGTACATTTGGTTTATCTTTCAACCAGTTTGGTTCTAAAGGCATTTTTTAATTTCTCCCAATCATGTCACTGAGTTTTAATATTCGTGTATGTGTGTGTTTGTGCAGTAATACATAGGGCAAGTATGAATAAAAATTGAAATAGATATACAAACACAAAGAATTCTACTCCAGTGAGAAAATAAAAATAGACTTTATTCATCATCGCTGATATGCAGATAACCAATAAAAAGGATTTTTAACATTATTTCTCAATATCTTATGGTTCAAATCCTCCAAGATCTCAATTTACTAAATGACACACAGAAATTTTTCTCTAAAAAGGAAAGCTCAAATACATCTGTACTTGCATGGCTGTAGAAAAACAAAACAAAAAACTTGACATTCTATGGATTGATAATACCCAGTTGGATGAAACAACAAGGCAGTGCATGCACAATATAACCAAGTTAATCATTCAATAAATATTTATACATCTTGTATGCCTACAAGCCCTGTATGCTAGAAAGAATTTATAAATAAAAAAGGGGATGACAATCCTCTAGATACACATGAGACTATCAAGGAATTTGGGATTTGCAGGGACTTGGAATATATGATTATATGAAATGTCAATTCTTATGCTACCTACATATGTGCCATCAAAATATGATGAATTATTGAATTTTCTCTGAAGCAGATACTGTAAGTCCACATGAACTTGCTTGAGACTTTCCATTAATGTACACTTTCAAATCTCACTGTATAAATTTCTTTGATAATGATCATGGTAATGTGAATGGGAAAACTGATGATTCCATATTCATCTTGCACCACAGAATTGTTAAGTTGACTTTGAATACATGCATTCATGAATCTATTCTTGTCTCACAAAACAAATGAACATCAAAGGGGAATTTGCGGTATATTAACGACCAGGCTCCAAACGAGCAGCAGAACCAAGATTTTCCCAAGGGGATGAGAAGAGGGGGAGAGGAGAGGAGGGGAGCTGGGGGAGCTGGAGGGGGAAGGTCGAGGGAGAGGGGAAAAGAGGGGAGGGAAGGAGAGGTAGAGGGGTGGAGGGGAAAAGAAGGTTGGAGGGGAAAAGAAGGAGGGGGAGAAAGGAGGGGAGGTGGTAGGGGATGGAAGGGGGAAAGCGTGGAGGAAGAGGAAGAGGGCAGGGTGAGGAGGGCAAGGAGGGCAAGGGGAGGGTGAAAAAGATAATTCACCAGTTTGGTTGGGAGGCATTTATTAGTTTTTTCATCATGTCATGCCTTAACGTGCCATATTGATAGTCACGTTATTCACACTTACAGGACAAGTAATGAAAAGTGACCTAACATATATGGCATTGTGAGATATCCGGGTCATTGTTTGCAGTTATGGTGATATATATGAACTGTGATATGTGACCAATCTATGCAAACCCCTGCGTTCGAATTTTCGAGAGACAGTCTTTAATGGCGAAAGTTTCTTGTAAACTTTCCTTTGATTTCAAAATCATTCATGTTTGGCCGGTTTTTTGTTGGAAGATGATATGGGATTATTAATTTGACTTATCAATTATGGCACGATTTCCATTTTTTGTTCATTTATTTGTGAGGCTATAGGACAGATTAAAGTCAAAAAGGAATTTTGTAGAATATGGTTAGAACTAGTGATACAGAAAAGATATCGGAGTACATGAAAAATTCTACGAAAGATAAGAAAATAATGAACTATAATAGCATCATATCAAAGTTTTGTATTACTGTTCGGAAAAAATGGTATTATCGATTGTTGAAAGTTGTATTAAAAGAATAACTGAAAATAATCCTCAGTGTTCTTGATAATATTAATTCAGCGCGAAGAGAGAAAGTGATAGTATCAACTCTATTCTTTACTTAGATTTAAATATATGTTCTTGCATATTGGGAGTTTCAATTGGCATATACAAATGTAAGTGACAATCAGTTTGCCTCTCTCTGTCGCTGCGATTTCCATAAAATTATTAATTGACGACATCAAGCTACCAAAGATCGCGACAACTTTAATATTTATTGCGCTCTCTAATCCATACATGCTAAAAATACGCGACAAAAAATAAGTAAGAAAGTATATCACATCCAACAGAATAATAATTATTCTAAGGAGAATCTAAATTGCTGTCACTCAATTCCCTAATGCTCTGTGACGTCAAATACTTATCAAGTCATAAGAGTCGAATCTAATTCTGAGCCATACTCGACAATATATCGGACATGCTAAAAAAAATACATTGACATTAAGCATTAAGACTTATGGACACATGTAAATCCATGCCAATAAAAATATAAATGTCCGAGCGTATGTTTCTATAATTCATCCGCAGTACTGATTGCCGAGTTCGCCGGCTAACTGCCTCACGTGTTGTCTCGCTCAGAACGCGCACCTATCAACTCTAATCTACGGCAAATAAATTTTGAAAGCCAAACCGTGTCGTGTAAGCACTTCGCATAAATTCAACGCGGCAAATGTAATAATTCGTACCCAATGCACGACCACCTCGATGTCGTTAATGCTGTCATAGGGTATCGAACCCGAATACTAGATAGGACCAAACTATCGCAACGTGGATTTCATGCTAAATTTCACTACCTTGGTTTCCCCTCGACGAATCACCCAATAGCTCAAATCATGGTACACGTCGAATGGATAAAAAATACTGTAGCCATTAATGCTGAAATTGTTGACTATATCGTAATTACCGAACATCTCCACGTCCGAGAGATTATTTTTATATAGCAACTGACCTGTCCTAGGTATTATTATCTGACAGTACCGGTTTGGTCCATGTGAAATGATTGCTCTCAATACTCAGCTGGCCACTCCTCTTGTCAAATGAGGTGTATCATAAATGCACCTATTCCATACAAATCTCTTGAAAATCTGAAAGCAAGGGCGTAAAGTGAATTTATTCAAAACTCTTAAATCAATATTATATAATTATCCAACTATACGAGTCTGATATCTCTATATCCGACTACAGACTAGCTAAATAACGCAGCACATAAAATAACTTGTGTTGATCTATAATAACAATATAGAAAGCAAAAATCTTATTAACAGCTATTACCCGAACAAATACTGTAAACTAGATTACATTCTTTGTTGAGATAAATCTACTCTCCCTATATAGTAATGTCATGTGAGTTTCATACAAGCGACATGTCTGCCGCCAAAACATCTAAAGAGAGCTAGCTGTCTTTGATCGTTCAAATTCTAATTCACACGTGCTGTCGATATAAATCTAATATCGGTAGTCATTGTCAACGAAACTTGTGACGTCAAATAACAGAGTACAGTAGTGGTATATGCACGTAATGCTTCTTATCTATATCTTCATCTTCTCACATTACCAAACCTTTTTTAATTCTAATATATGACAGATTAGACTTCGTATTAATTCCATAAACGAGACCTTATGCTTCAAAGTTTTTGTTCAGTTAAAGTCAAAAAATAAAGATAGTCTGATAGAAAGATTTAACCCTGTTATTATATTTCGTAATCCATAAAGTATAAGAGAGTATATTTTATAATAAATAATGATATAAATCGAGTGAGTGACGAAGGGTTTGATAACTTACAAATACATATATCGGAATAAAATACCGGCGCAATAATATGAATAACGGATAATACGACAGATATTAAATGCTATAATTCGTCGAGAAGTAAAACTGGACATGCAAA
Organism: Eucidaris tribuloides; assembly: GCA_001188425.1. Taxonomy (NCBI): domain Eukaryota; kingdom Metazoa; phylum Echinodermata; class Echinoidea; order Cidaroida; family Cidaridae; genus Eucidaris; species Eucidaris tribuloides. Next base: position 54,901 of record JZLH01S0111796.1, on the reverse strand, counting down.
AATTGTTCAAAGTAAACATCAGATAAAGATCAACAAGTGGATACAATGAAGTCAGGCCAAGTTCGTTACTTTTTCTTCCATCATATTGAATTTCTATGAAATAAATACTACTTGACTCATATTACTAAAATAGACTATTTAGCGAAAGAAACGTATTATTTGTAAAACATACTACATTAGCAGGAAACTTAAAAATAAATTAAGCCCAATTAATAACCCCACGGACATACAATGCAGTATTAACATATACGAAAACTCTGATGAACATTAAATTCTTAAGATCCCTATTGCCAAGTGAGTCCTTCAGTGAACAGCACGAAAATCTACCTCTAAACTGATCAAGCGCGCGATATAAACAATAAAAGACTGAGCAGAGATTTGCGGTACAATATTCAAGTTAAGGAAATACGTTCTGTAAATACAACCCGCATGTTAATCAAAAGCGAGACAAACTCGAAAATTAAGAAGAAATCAGTAGTGAAAGAAGGACAATGGGATAGAAAAGGATAAGAAGAAACACGGAGCTCATACTCAAAGAACAGAAAACAAACAGAGAGAGAAGAGAAAGAAGAGAAAGAGAAGAAGAAAGAGAAAAGAAGGGGGAGGGGAAAGGGAAATTTATCATAGAAAATAAAATAAAATATTCAATATAAAAAAAATGGAACCCCATACATGAGTGAACCGTGGGAGAACTGTTGTGGCCATCGTCCGAATGGGGGAGGTGAGAATGTAACTGTAGCACTGTCACATGGGTAAAAGAGAGGAGTATTCCCACGTTACATCAACCTGCAGCCATTTTATATTTTATTAGCCAATTGCTTCAAAAGCCCGTAGGCGAGGTAATGATTATGTTTGGGAATGGTAAGTCATATTTGTCAAGGGGGAAGGGGGAGTTGCTGTACGCCGCCCCTTATAACTTCCGTCTTGCTTGCCGACCGACCAATTTGTACCAGAAACTCCACAACCGGACCCCCGGCACTGCGACCTCACTTACCCCCTCTGTACAGTTTTTTCTTGCCCCTGGTTTTCAGTAAATATTGCTCTTTGATGCTAAATTAATATGTGATCATACTTTTTGCTCTAATCCGCTAAACAATGATTACCAAATGTGCTAATTTTTGGTGTAGACCCTTTGTGTGTTCTAGCAATGTATCTTCAGACATTGCAATATCAAGATGAATTTCTATGTATTCACTTATTGTTTTTTCACCAAATTGTTTTTTACAGCGTTAGATTTTAAGTAGATTTTGTCCGTTCATAAAGTGCACTCTGAGAGAGCCATGTTTCTACCTTATATGAGCTGCTATTCGAGCCTTGGTATGATATTGTGAGCCAATAAGTCTTGTAAATATTAATTTTGTCGTGTATACTTTTTTCTCTTTGGATCAAAGCTAATACACAGAAAAATATAACGAATATTCATGATGTAAAATATCAATATCAGTATTTTCATAAGAAATCAAAATACGTTTGAAGCCGAAGTGAAAAAATTGAGAAAAAATGTCTAAGCGAAATACTAATTTATGAAATATTCGTTGGCTGAAGAATCACTAAACTTGTTTTAGCAACTTATGCTTGTACACAATCAGACTGTATTGCACTCCATTCTTGGTGCAGAACTGCATCTAGCTAAAACTTAGTGCGTAATCTTTTGGAGCCGCCGATATTACCTAACAGCATCGCAAATTTGGTCTTAAAAGATGCGGAGACTCGGCGGGGACGAGAATGGGTCCGGAGAATTACTGCCCACAGAGAGAGCTTTTAGCATTGCGCGAACGCTAGTGTGACAAAGTTCACCGGACCCCCAAATACCCCAACCCTCTCATATACATAAACAGCACACATCATATTCCTAATAACCATACTGTAACTTATAATGCTACAGGTTAATGTGAAAGAAACATATTGGAAAAATTACGTTGGGCATCCCTGCTCCGTACGGAGCTGCGAACTCCCCCGTTTTCTATAAGATAAGCGGTACGGAGATAAATTTTGTAACATACATAACAACCAAAAGCATCTTTTTGGGGGATGTGTGCGCGTGCATAGGAGCCAATTGGAACGGCTCGCGTGCATGTCTAAAATGAGTTGAACGTGAACAATTGTTCTCCTTACATATGATATCTATTGTACGGGACGCGAAAATTTTTGGCATAATAAAGTCCTCGTAAAGACTGTGTCTTGCTTTACAGGTATTAAATTAAATTTCCGAAATTAATATGACATAATTTTATCACCTATTGTGATGTTAAGAGGAATGACCGGTTGTTTAAATTAATTAAAAGTTTCTGTTCGTAGTGTTATATTTAAAGTAAATTTTCCTCTAATCGTTGTTAATTCCAACTTAAATTTAAAATTCAGAATTTTCAATTCGATAGAATTGATAATGTCCCCATGTTTGTCCCAATAGATCTCTATTTGGGGGCTGTGTTGACACACTCTGTTTATCCTTTTAGAAAACTTGCCGAATTTCAACTCCCTAACTTAGAGAATTGCGTCTATATACAATATATGAGTTTTCTTACCTCAAATTTGCGGTTATCGAGAATAATAGTCATTGTTTAATATCTTTTTATGTGCGCAGAAATAATTAATGATTTACAGTTTCACTATATTAATGAAAAGTAAATACCCTAAGCCCATTTCTCTGTACTGTCCTCATTAATTATAATGGAATATTATTTTCACCTGTATTATACGTCGTAGTGGGCAGAATGCTCCAAGCCTAGTCATACAAAACTCTCTTATTTTTACATTAAATATGACATGAATTTTAAAAATGCATTTCAAAGAAGTGTCAATATGTGACATGATAATGATTATTTTTTACCTCATAAGTTCGGGTCAGACTAACCCTAACCAATAAATTGTCCACCCAACTGTTTAGTAGCAATCCAATTTCAAAATTTTTAACAACATGCGTTGCTACTCAAAACTGCAATGAAGGAATAAATGCGTAGCGTTTCAATCGCGTATACAAATAATTACTTAGCTCCAAAATTCTCATTATATACAGCGTATTTATTGTCTTAATTGTCGTCGCCATTGAGGCCAAGCTAACCAAATTCTCTATCCTTCTAATATTAATATCCTTGGTAAATTTCCAAATATGGGAATATTGAACATGCAAATAAAGTCTGCATTTCCAATTCGTTTACGTATAAGGTCGTTCCTGCAGTACTATCTACTGCCTTAATTGTCTCATACCAACTTATTTTCAACAACAAAATAAATCTATATAGCGTGCGGCAGAAACTATTAGCAATACTCTATATAGTCATATAGCAGCTAACATATGAACGATAATTGTGCTATAATAAAGAATATACAGTCGCCTTAGGTTAAATTACCAGTTTAGGGTATTGGTGAATGATATCTAGAGAGTAGACCCTGAGGTCTATGATAAAAGAGGGTATTTACTAGTGTTCCTCTTTAGGGCTTAGGTGAGCGTTCATATAGGATTTGAGAGGAGGGTGCACAGAGAGTATTAGGAAGTCACATGCCTTGTTATAATACCTAAATTGAAAACTCCGCATTGGTAAAAGGCAATTCTTAAACAAAAGCGAATTTAAATCGATGATAAACTCGAATGATATATCGAATGAGATTTATTTTCGAGTAATATTCCTTTCTGTTTCATTCATTAAAAATGAATCCGACCCCACCAAGATCTGAACCTTTCATGTGTGATAATTTGGTCATTCCATTGTGTAGGAAAAATATTTCAACTATTCAATAGATACTAAGATACACTTGTGCTCTTTCGTCAAAAGCCATTTCAGAATCTACAAAAAGCCCAAGTTGTTAAAACCTGAAGATAAATAGTGAAAATGTAGAACGAACCAAGGGAAGTCAGTTAGACTGCTAAGAAGGTATTACGAGCAACGTTGACACAAAAATGTATAAAGCAATCGCATTACGAATTATCCAGTATTTCAATAAATTAAGTAACACTGTATTTCCAAACACAATACTAAACAATGACTACAACAAATATCTCCAAAATGTATTGCAAATCAAAGTCAGCGAGTATGTGAGGGATGAGCAACAAACAATATTGTTCCCGTTTTAGCTGTCTGCCGGTGTTGTTTTTTGTCATTCAAGGACAGTCTGTTACATACAGCATCACCCTGTACGCTCAGTCACACCATTTATCTTGACCGATAAGTAAAGTTAGTCCCAATGCAGCTCTCGATGGAGAGACAAATAGGTTGATATAAATTATGACCGTAATTAGTGAATTGAAACCTTTGCTAGTGCGCCTTTCGTCAACAAGCTTACCGGAAACTCTAGAGTTCCAAAATTTAATGACTAAGTCGAGCAAACTTATAATGGACTATAATAGAGTCCCTTTTTTCTAACGAGAAAAAAAAAAAACGAGCCGTGAATCAATAAAAGGCCATCAGCATGAAAAACTGGGCCAGTACTACTCAACTGTGGAGGAGGTGTCGGTTTTGGAAAGAATTTGCACATATCCCGCGAGATTTTTATAACTGAATATAATTTTCAATATCAGATTGCATAATTAGACTGTACCGTATTTATCGCCACTAGAACTAATGATATGATTTTTTCAGATCCTGAAGGAAAGAAGAAAGTTTCTCAATTTGAGTTAAAATCCCTTCGCAGTTTGGCTAGGGGGGCGTGTTGGGCGGGAGAATGAATTCTGCGAATGGATTTTTTTTAGTAAGTTGATGCTCACAGTTTCAAATACCTGACATTCAAGTATACATACATTAAAGGTAAATGACATGACTGGGATGTGTTCAAGCCTGGGGTAAACTATTCTAGTAAGAAAACACCCCCCTTGTCGGAATAACGTAACAAGAAAAAATAACTTCTGAAGAAGACACAAGCCAAAACCGCAATCCCCCTCTGCCGTGTTCTCCTGTGCCCCTGTTGTCGTCCCCGCTTGCCCTCCTTTCCCCTCCCTTCCCCCTGGTGCTTGTGCCCTTGTCGTTCGCCTTCTCGGCTTCCCTCTTGTGCCCCTCCCCCTTCCCTGCTGGCCTTTTCTGCTTGCTTTTCCGTCGTCCCCCTCCGCCCCCTCCTGCCCGCCTCGCTCACTCCCGCTGGTGTCCCTTATGTTTCTCTTTCCCCTTTGGTTGGCCTGGCTTCTTTGTCCGTTTCTCGCCCATGTCCTGGTTTTCCTCTTCGTGTCTGTGTGGTGTTTGTGGCCGTCCTCGCCTCGGCCTCTCCCCCTGCCCTCGTCTCCCCCCCCGCCCTCTTCCTCCGGTGCGCCCTCCCCCGCTTTCCTTCCTCCTCGCTGCTCTGCCCTCCCGCCTCTCCGCTTTTCCTTCTTTCTCCCTTTCTGGTTCCACTCTCCCGTCTCCCTTTTCTCCCTCGCCCCCCCGCCCTTTTTCTCTCCGCGGCTCCCCTCCCGTCTGTCCGTTGCCTTGGCGTGACCCCCCCCCCCCCCTGCCTTCTCTGGCTTGCTCTCCCTTGGATTGCCACCCCCGGCCGCTCGCCTGCCCTCCCCCCCGTTCTTGCATCCCTCTTTTCTCCCTCTGTCTGCCTCCCCGCCTGTCTGCTGCCCGCCTTTCTCCCTCCGGGGCGCCCTCCTCTCGCTCCCCTCGCGCCTCTCCGCGGCCTTGGCTTTGCCGGGCTTGGCCTCTCTGCTTCTCTGCCCTGCTCCTCGTCGTCGCCTCCTCTCGTCTCTGTGCATGCCCCTTGCTGCCTTTTTGCTTTTCTCTGCCGCCGCTCATAGTCTGTCCCCTCCTGCTCTTGGCTTGCGCTTTTCCCTTCCTGTCCCCCCTTCCCTCTCCCCTGTCTCCCCTTTCTTTGCTCGCTGATCCTGCGTCCTGTGCCCTGGCCCTGCTGTTCCTTCTTTCTGCCTTGCCCCCCGCCTGTTCCCCGTTGCCTTGTCCTCCCTGCCTTCCCTTGCCTTCTCTTCTTGTCTCCCCTGCCCTTCCCGGGGCCGTTTGCGGTCTCTTCCCGCCCAGCTGCTCCCCGCGCCGCCCGTCCCCCCGCTTTCTCCCCCCGGGGCTGCATGCAGCGGGGACCGGCGCGGCGGGCGCGCTGGGGGCTGGCTGGGGCCGCGTCGCGGGCCGCGGCCCCCCCGCGGGCCGCCGCGCGGTAGCGGGGTGGCGGGCCCGCCGGTTGGCGCGGCCCCGCCGGCGGGGGCGCCCGGGGGCGGAGGTCGGTGGGCTGGCCGGGGCCGCTGGCGGCGGGCCGCCGGCAGGGTGCGGAGGTGCACGCGGGCCGGGTCGGGGCCAACTCCTTGGCCATGCACACCTCCTGTCGGTCGCCTGTCGGCGCCTTCGCGGCTCCGCTCCTCCCGTATCCACCTTGCCTCTACCCGTGTGGTGATCGCGGCCTGAAGTTCGGCTAACGTGACTGCCATAAGGTCCGGCGTGGGTCCCCCCACGTTTCCTACCTGGCGTCGTATTCGAGACGTCGCAATCACACAAACTTAAGCCTGAGGAATGACAGGTAGTGGCCTTGGTTCGGCGCGCGGTGTAGGTGTAACACCGCGCGGGCGCGCGCCCAGGCGCCAGGGCGTTTCAGAAAGTATCTTTTAGAAATTGCTTAGCCCTGAGCCCAGCCCCCCCCAAAAGAAAAAAAATAAGAGTTCCGACGGCGCAGCCGATGGGTATGCGCCTCGCCCAGTACCACTATGTGGGTAACTACCTATTATTGCAAGAGTTAGCATTTCCCCTGACTGATTATACGGTTTGGCACAAAGTTCATTGACCTTTGACCGCTTGATGACCGACTGACTCCTGTGACTCTACCAAAATATTTTCTTTGGTTTTGAACCTAACCACAAAATTGAATTCAACATTGGAGCACTCACTAACTGAAGTACAAGCCGAAATGAGATTGGGACAAATGGTCATGACCTTTGACCCTTGACCTTTTGAGCCCCTGTGCACACCAAAATATTTGTCGTTTGGTTTTGAACTAACGACCAAATTACACACAGTGACACTCTTACTAGACTTATAGCCAAAATGGAATTTGGGACAAAGTTCATTGACCTTTGCCCTTAACTTTGACGTTTGACCCCTATTGACTCTACAAAATTGTTTTTTTGGTTTGAACGCTAACACGAAATTACTCACATTGAGCACTCGCTTAACTGAAGTTAACAAGCCGAAAATAAATTTTTGGAAGCATAAGGTATTGCCCTTTGACCTTTGACCTTGATACTTGACACTGTGACTCTACCAAAATATTTGTCTTTTGTTTTTACCTAACACAATATATCAACAGTAAGGCACTCCTAACTGAGTATAGGCAAAAATGGATTTGGACAAAGTCATGTGAGCTTGACTTTGACCTTGACGATTGTCGAAAACTAATATTTCTTGCTATTGGTACTTACCCTTGGTCCAAGTATTCCTTAAATCCTCCTGGGTTCAGTAATCTTTTAACAAGAAGTGTGGACGCAACGGACGCACGACGTCCGGCGTACGGCGTAGGACGGACACCGAAAAATAATGCTCGGCTCCCTTACGGGGCGGAGGATAAAATGGTTTTAGATTGTTCCACTTGGAA
>JZLH01S0111796.1:33271-47379 GCA_001188425.1 Eucidaris tribuloides | reverse complement strand
TAAAAATATTTGCTAGTCTCAAATATTTTTACGGCGAACCCCCCCCCCACAAAAAAAAAAAATGAGAAGTTCGACCTCGTCGGTGGACAGAGCGCAGCGACCGCGAGGTATGCCTCCGCCAGTGCAGCACCTAAGTGGAGCTAACTACCGCCTAATTATGTCAATCAGTTAGCATTCCTGAATGATAGTTAAGTTGGCACAAAGTTCATTGAGCCTTTGACCCTGACCCTGACCATTGACTCCTGTGACCTACCAAGAAATTTCGGGGAAGGGGAAGGCCCAGGAATGGTCAAACCTACTAGTAACAACAAACATTTACACCACATTACATGTAGTGCTGCCAAGATAACAGAGCCAAGGTTGAACACCCCCCCCCCCTTCCCCTTTGTTATAATACTACAATCCACAATAATGGAATCACATATTATGTGTTGTTAGTTTTTTTGGGGGGTGGGGGGTGGGGTCACCATTCTTCCAAACTTTAGCTTTTACGCCTCTTGTCACTAAATATACAAGCATGGTTCCTTTCCGCAAGAAATAAGACCAGTCACAATGAATTCTGTCTTTACAAGCATGCTTTCCACCAAAAGATGGATGTTGACTGACTATTGTCCGTTAGCAAAAAAAAAGGTCATCCGGGAATTGGGTCTTTGAATTGTGGCTATTCTATTGACAAACGATCCCACTGGGGAGAATTAGACAACTCACAAATTGATGGTGATCAATGCGTGTGTGCCGAACATGACAAAAACTTGAATTATTGGGAAAAAGTGGTAAGTGAATTGAGATCCTGGGGAGGGACCAGGTATTGTAATTGAAAGTGAGCAGGATATTAATTCTATGTTTCACTTAATGTGTGTGTGTGTCTGTCCATCTGCCCTTCTGTCTGTAATGTGTTTGTGTGGTATCTGTATCTGTGCATATATGTGTGTGTGTACTTAAGTAGTAGTAGCAGTAGTAGTAGAAGTAGTAGTAGTTGTAGTAGTAGTAGTAGTACAAGAAGTAGTAGTAGTAGTAGTAGTAGTAGTAGTAGTAGTAGTAGTAGTAGTAGTAGTAGTAGTAGTAGTAGTAGTAGTAGTAGTAGTATAGTAGCAGTGGTCATAGAAGTAGAAGCAATAGTAGTAGTAACATTAATAGAATTTTAGTGGTAATACAGGTAATGTTTGTATTTGAGGTAGAGCATGAGAGAAGTACATGTATGTTGTAGTAGTAGTTATTAGTAGTGCAGTAATATTTAAAGAGAATACACAGTCCTGGTTGATGATGGAAAATCTGTCATCAAAATTTCACATTTCATTGGTTTCGAGGTGGGAGTATGCAATAAAAAAGTTGAGGGATTGGCAGTTTGAACAGGTGAAGTTTTGCATTGGTTTTGCCTTCCAATGCTAAAGTGTGTATGTCAACAATGATCATAGTCCCACATATTGATTTCTGTGTTAGTACTTTGTCAGCAGTGGGGATTTGTGTAGCAGATTTATAAAAAATGAAGTATTTTGTTGTTTTCAACTACTCTCTCTTGTACTATATGTGACATTTTAAGAATACCATCTGTTCGCAGAAGGTTTAAAAGCAGCTGATATTAAAATTATGTTGTTGTACAAGTACTCAACCAGTACTGTGTATTCTCTTTAATAGTAGTATTTGTCAAATGATGGGTAGTAATAGTATGATTGGTGGTGGTAGTTGAAGAAGCAGTACTTTAGCAACAACAAAAAATGAAAAATAAAAATATCACAAATGTCACTCCTCCATTATGTCATTGAGCAAATATTTTTACTACTTATTACATTACTACTTTATTTGAAAATATAATGCTGGGATTATCATTACTTGTTAACATCTCCCCAGTAAGTTTGTTATTGCAGCAATGATTAAAATATAAATTACATATTGCAGATGAAGTATAGGCATCTACTGCTATACATCATTACAACAGAAAGGGTACAGCAATACATGTACAAGTGATATAATCTTGATTGCCAACTTCAACGAAAGAGAAGTGTGTAAATTAATACCCATTCTCTGTACTGGACACTTAATCAAATACTACACACTTGAGATACATTTGTACAAAAATGCTGGTTGCCTGTTAGTGATGATCTTATTATCTTCTATTATCTTACTCCATAGTCCTACAGTGTATGCATATCAACCCCATGGCTTCCTGCAGTCAAACCACTAGTATATACAAGTACCCAGGGGGTGGGGGTGGTTGGGGGGCACTGTCATTACAAGGTGTACACCATGCGCATGTGAAAAAAACACGTAAAAGGGTTGTTTTTCACGGTCAGGCGATGTACACGCGTACAGTGAAAGGGGTATCAAAATCACCAAAATCAAGAAAAAAGGTATGCTTTTAACAGAAGGTTTACTTTAAAAGGGTAGCTTTTCAGATTTGAATACTTGTTTAGGGTATGTTGAGACAGGTTCGATCACTTTAAAAGCGTATCTTTTCAGGATTGAATACTCGTTTAGGATAGTCCGAGATTGACAGATAATTACTTGCTTAGGGTCCATTTTGAAAGTCCATACACGTGCATGGTGTACACCTTGTAATGACAGTGGCCCCCTTGGGCACAGGAATTAAAATATCTGAGATTGAATACTGTAAATTAAATCATGATGGGAATAAGACATATGTAACCCATGATATGAATGAAAATCTTAACCCATTGGATACAATTTGATTTCACTACATGTATAACACGCATTTTCCATAGACCCCATCATGAGTTAACTCGTGCTTAGTCTCCAATGGGTTAATAAAGTAAAAGGATAAATACATGTACAAATAAACTACTATATAAAAAAAATGAATATCAATATAATAGTTCCACGGAGCTACAACATTAAAGAAAAACAATAATAATTACCTTTATTATTCCTATCATATATGGAATTTATATAGTAAGTACAAATATTAAAAAACATTCTAATGCACTGCAAGAGCTCCTGATGTGCTCGATACACACACAGTTACAAACAAATGTGCTTTTAATCTAGATTTGAAATACATGTATTTAGAGAACTTGATATCCTTATTGCAAGAGGTACATGTAAATTATTCCATACTATATTTGTGTGTGTATATGTGTATGTGTGTGTTTGTGTGCCAGTATATGTGTGTTGTTTAGTGTAGGAGACTGGGAGTGTATGTGTTTATGTGTGTTGCTAGAAAAATATCATAGTCAGTCAAAGGATTAATAATTATTTTTTTGGCAGTAAAACACAGAATGGAAATTATCTTGACAAACATACCATCATACAAGTCAATAATGGGCAGGGCTGCCACTCAAAATTTTGATTTCCCCCTACGCCACATGCGTATTTTCCCCTACGGACACCACTTTTCCCCTACGCCTAATTAACCATATTTTCCCATACGAACCTGTACAAAATCGACTTTTTCCCGACGAAGGTAGGTTTTCCCCCAAAAAATAACCTTAGAAAATGCAAAATATTGATGACAATTTCTTCGCCGGAGATGGACAAAATGGGCAAATATAATCGCAATTCCTTCGAAAATTGAAGAATATTTCTGAAAATTGTCAAAACCCCCTACATCCCCTACAAATCCTCAAATCCCCTACAATTCCCCTACGGAAGGTCATTTTCCCCGTAGGTATCCCCTACAACCTACGCAAGGCCAAAATAACCTACGGTAGGGGATTTCCCCTACGAGTGGCAGCCTTGATAATGGGGGGGGGGGGGGGAAGGACTGCTGAAATGTTCTGATTGTGGACAATGAGGGCACCAAACAGATGCCTTGCATTCAGTAGCATTGATTACTGAACAAAATCATGCTAACTTTTATGATATACAGTACAGTACAGTGCATCCAGTTAGATACCTACATGTAGCAAGAGTCTCCAGTACACATGAGCTCTTTAATCAATGTAAGTAATTCAACAACAGAGGGCAGCAGACAGCTACACTTCAGACCATACATTGATTACATGGGAACATGGGGAATATTCTGAAAACCATGACTTTGTGGGTGTGCACATTTGTGAAAGATAGATATCAACTGGAACAATATCGCAAATCAATATTGATATCAATAATTTAAAAAAATGGCTTGGAGAGGACTGTTTTAACATGTTGTGGCTTCATATTCTGTATTATTATTTCTGTTTATTTTTATCAACAGTCAGATATCATCAATAAGAGCCACTCCACTTTATCTGGAAACTGTAACAAAATTTATAATGAAAAATATACTAAATAATAAAAAAATAAATTCAAATCACTATCATCATAATAACTTTAAGATCACTTTACAAAGATCACTTTATCAACATACAAATGAGTACTACATGTACGATATCAAAGTTTAAATGGTTATATAGAAAAGAATTATTACTTAGTTATACTGAAAAAGTTAATCTTTTTATCCAGTTTTCCCAAAAATCATTATAAACACAAAAGTTGTCTCAACATTTTCCTGTACACTTGCCGTTACGTCGTCTCTTTCATGTATCCCATCGTATTGTATTGTTGTGCGGTACGGTATTCCGCTGTATGGCAATGTAATGTATCGCAATGTTACTTAACGTAAAGTAATGTATTGTAATGTAACGTAACGTAATGTTATGTAATGTCATGTAATGTCATGTAATGTCGTGTAAGATAATGTAGCGTAATTGTTCATTTTGTTGTCACAGAGTTTTGTAGCTCATTGTAAGATGTTTTATCACGTATTGTATATTATTTTGAATGACGATTTGTTTTTATTTTTAACTTCTGAGCCCTGTTAAGATAAGCTCTCTGTAGCTTCATAGGGTACCAAACCATTTGCTTTGTATTTTGTTGTTTTTATGATTTTGTTTTAAATGGTGAAGAAATGAAATAAACTAAATTAATACTTTTTAAAGCATTTACTATGACTACTGTTTTAATTACCATAATACAGTAATTGTTGTTTGATATGTATTTGTTCACATTTTATTTCATACAATAAAGACAATAATTAACACAAGATTATTACTACATTTGCTATATGTTACCCATCACTATGATACCCTGATAAGGTTGCACATCCCGAAGGTTAGGAAAGTGCCAAATATCGTAATTATGATATTACTTATGAAAGTGAAGTGTCCACAAAAATAAAAATAAAAGTTCACATCATTCACATGTTGCAAAAGAGTGAACATTTATATTTTCACCCAAGGTATATTTCTTTCTATGTTATGTTTCATAAGATGTGCAACTTTATCAATGTATTCTGGTGACAGGTCATTGCCATTATTTACTCTTCATTATTTATTATTATCATTTTCAGTATGCCATTATTTTCTGTTCATTATTTATTATTATCATTTTCAGTATCGCTTTGACTTTTATTATTATCATCATGTTTGTCATCATCATTCATTTTTAAAATCATAAATGTTTGTGCTGTATGTTGCATTTGCCTCTAAGTCTGCAGATATGAAATATACCAAATACCATTCATGTCTCATATCAAAACCCCAAAATGAACTTTGGACAGTTCAATAACTTTGTACACTGTTGGTACAAAAAGTACTTGGCAAGACCAAGCCTTAATGCCAAGAAAACAGACATTTCATCCCGGTATGAAGGCTACAATAACAACAATCCCTTGGGAATTTCGCAAATGCTAATAGATCTACAGATTATGTCTCATGATAACATGTCTTTCTGCTTTCTCCATCATGATTATTGGAATATAGCCTCTTTGATGTTCTCAAAGACAAGAAGCGGCAAGGGTTTTGATAATACCCTCGCAATATCTATGCAAATTGCTCTCCTTCCAAATGGGAATGTCAATTATAAATGAAAGTTTGCAATAAAACTTTGTATGGCTGCCCGGGTAATGATCCCATACTGGAGTAATATTGCGTTGATGCATTCAATTTCAAACTTTTAACAAGATTTCTCAAGAGTCCCCCTTGAAAATGTCAGCACAACCATCCAATTCATGGATATTGCAAAAGCATAATTTGTATCATTGCAAAAGTTTTATAATACCTGTAATCGGCCCTAGGGGTATTATAAAATTGCTTATTTTTTTTTTTTTTTAGTTTACATGATGACAAACACATATGTGTGTTTACTACCTTGGTTGTGCTAGGTTTATGTATTTTTTTTTCTTTTTACTCTAAAAACAGCAACATCTTTTTGTTCCCACTTATTTCATAATATTACAGATTTCTTTTACCTCAACAGAAAAGCCATTTCAAACTCTATACATCTGTGCTCAACACCCACCAAGCACAATAATTACAAGACTGTTTTTTTTTTGGGGGGGGATACGTAGCAATTGGCAGATGAAGCACAATCTTAGGGAATACAGAGAAGAAGAGGAAGAAGAAGAAGAAGAAGAAGAAGAAGAAGAGAAGAAGAGAAGAAGGAGAAGAAGAAGAAGAAGAAGAATATGGTTATTTATATAGCACTAAATATTAAAAATTAGAGTTTCTAGCACTTTACAAAAATTAATAGAAGTTGTATAACTGAAATATGAATATACTTTACTAGTATAATAAATCTAATTCAACCAAAACTAATAATTATTCATTATTAATTAAAACATAAATATACAAATATATACAAATAGATAAATCGAAACTTATCAATGAATAATATGGTTTTTTTTTTCAATGTTTCTTAAATGTTTCTAAGGATGGAGCTTGACAGATGGGGATGGCTAAGGCATTTCCAAAGTTTTAGGGGTGTATGATACCAAGCATTATGAGATTTTTGAGCATGGGATTTGAAGGATGGATGTATCAGAACTTGAGCGAAGACCTGCGTCTGAATTGCGATGATCCATGAGGGTACACAGATAGGAAGGCGAGTGTTTAAAGGAAAGATTTAATCCATTCAGTACCACACACAGAGCAGCGGGTTATTCCAGAAAGATGAGTAACATTCAGTCAGTATTTATCGTGTCATCTGAAAACTCCAAAGAGACTACATTATCTGGTACAAGGGGAATATTTAAAAAAAAAAATAAATGGAAATTTAGTATAGGCCTACAAACATGGCTGAGATATGAAAAATAAATATCACAATTGTAAGTAAATTGCTGGTGAATTACGTTTTGACATATTATTGTAACTATGAAACCAGTTATTTTGTCTGAATCTCAGATTAAAAAAAAATAAATCACAAATGATAATAGACGTTGCTGCAAAGCAAACAAAGGCTACACCATTTGTCAAAGTGTAAGCAAATGTTTTTAGCCCTCCAGAACTTTAATCAATTTTCAGATATGAGGTTTTCTTACCCAGACTTACTCAGTGTAGATATGAAACAGTTTGTAAGATAAATTAATCAACTAACCAAGCATTAACATACAATATTATTACCCATGACAGAATACTTTGCTATATGCATTGAGTGCATGTGACAAGAATATCCTTAACTGAACTACACCATTTGCTTTTTTCTTTCAGTGCTTTACACTGAGTCTTCAGTAGATATCAACATGGGCAAGAGAGGGCAGCAGACTGGGAAACTCTTTTGCTGACATTGAGAATATTATGAGCAACTGGTATAAAATTGCATTCATTAAAGGCAGGAAGCTTTTTCAAACAGTAGCACCCACTGTATCCATTGTTATGTATAACTTTTGATGTATTGAATGTGCAAATTATATATATGAAACATTGGCTACAGGTGTGCACATCAGCAATCAAGCAAATATAGAGAAGTCAAATTGAGTCATGGGGGGGGATCACTGGAGGTATGGAAGTGGCAGTTAAATGCTGATATCGGTTTGGGAGGCCCATTACTCCACCCCCCCCCCCACTCCCCCAACACTGAATTTACAAAGGTAAGTAATCTCATTATTTTGATGGATATGTTTTTTTATGGTAAATGACATGACTGTGGGAAATCCTCAACTTTGGGTTCAGGGTTATTTTCATTCTAGAATCAAGAACAGAATGCAAGGATTCTTACTGTGAAAATTTTTGTAGTCAAAAGTAGACTCATTTTAATATAACTTCCATCATATGCATTGTGACAGACAAATCTGTATGTGTAGCTTACTATGGGATTATTTTCTCTTGGGCCTCAAGAGAATTAAACTGCTGGTATGTTTCATGGCTTGATTTTTCTTAACCCGTTGGCTACGGGAGCGGATGTGTCTTGTGTTAACTCTATGGGATTTTCAGAATCTCTGTTGCCAATGGGTTAAGTAAACAAACTGAAAACCATTCCTTCCAGCCAGGAGATCCACTCAGCTGGTGTATCGATTGATATGTATTCTTTCAACCAGTTTGGTTAGAGAGTAATTTTTATTGCTCCCAATCATGTCACTGCCCTTTAATTTTTAACATGCATATCAAGCCTGAAGGGGGAGGGTGGGAAACTCAGGCGTAGAACCCTCTACCTAGATGTTATGAGAGGTAATATTCATTTTCTTATGACTACATGTACTTTGGAATGTATGCATATCATGAATATGACCTTTAATTGAAAAATTTGAGAAGCTCCTCATGTACTTGCTTGGAGATTACAGCAGCTTACAGATGCCTGCAGATAATTACAGAAGCAGGGGATATGGTTTTATTTTAGCCTTGTAAAATGTGATATCCGTGATACACTATATTCAGATAGCTGGCAGATAATGCTTTTTAATCTGCTGAAGATTTATATATTGATATTTTTTTTTTACTTTGTCAAGATCAATGTCCATCAGTGTGCCAGCATTCATTTCTACTGACAATATTTCCATATTCCCAGATACATATCTCTTTATAGTTATTCTCTCAACAGAATGACAACAAGATGTCCATCAGAAACATGGATTATACAGTAGCTAATATCTTCTTAAACTTTGAAAATGATTTCAATTTGCTATACCTGTTCCATATTGTAGGACTTGTCATTCACGTATTAATTTGAAAGTTATCCACGTTCCAGTGAAATTAGTAAATGAGTAAATACATGTTTACCTAAAACTAATTGATTTAATTTTTATGTCCTAAATTAATAACAATTTAATATAATGTCAATCCATGTCAAATCATATGCGTCCTGTCACCCGACCCCCTTCAATTTTTTTAAAACTCGCACCAAATGTTTCCACCACGTGTCTGACGGAAAATTCTGAAATATTTTTGCCACAAAGGTCATACGGTTGCTAAGATATGGCACGCTAACACCAAATGCAGCACTCAAACAATTGGGCTTTAGCCAAACTTTAGCATATTTGATGAGCTTGCTATGGCAAGTTGGCACAAGCTGGAGTATTCCATTGTCTGGAAATAGAAGAACTTCATGCCTTTACATCGGAAATGTATTATCACGTCTCAAATTTGACCTTCCCGCTAGATGCCAGGAGCTCACCAAAATGGCCTTAAGTTCAAGATCAAAGTTTTTTGAGCATGTTTGGAGGCCTCCATAGTACAACATTAAAATAGCTTAGGACACAATTCTTGTCCACTGAATAGACTTTACTTGCTCAAGACACTCTACCAAAAATCAGCAGATGCTGCGAGTCATTTTCAACAGTGCCATCGTCTGAATTTTGAGTTTCCCAAATGGAACCAATTCAAGGTCATTTTCAACCCCTTGTCCCCACCTTAGTAGCAACACCAATTTTTTGTGTATTGTAGACATTTATCTATATTTTCAAGGTTACAAAGAAATTTTGCCTACCAAATGTTTAATGCCTAATTTAAACACTGTAGAGAATGGCCTGTAAACACCCTGAAATGCATAGTTTTGCGCATCTAGCACTGCTTCTTTGTTTTTTCTTACTTAGGGCCACCAGTTCTGAGTTTGTACGACTAGCATTTGAGTCTAGCAAATGTAAGACTAACTTGGTAGCAAACTCACATTCACATCACCTCTGGTAGGAATAAACTTTTGGTCAATTTTTAGGGGGAGGCGGAAATAAAAGACCAGTCTTTGAACTAAGACTAATGAATTGAGGCAATGCTTTTGAAAAAAAAAATGTGATGCTTTTATTTCAGTTTCATAGCCTTATCTCACAGACTGCTTTTTTTTAGTTACCCTACCCCAACCAGACCCAACCTTTATTCTCAAGGCAGAGTGATCATGAACTATGATTGCTACCATGTAGTTTTTAAATTTCTGACTCAAAATCTAGTCTAAGCTTCCAGACTGCTGCCCTCTAAGTAGAAAAAACAAAGAACAGGTCTAGATCGCAGATATTTCAATTTCAGGGGTGTTCACCGCCATTTTCAACGTGTTAAATTAGGCATTAAACATTTCGGTAAGCAAAATTCTTTGTGACCCTTAGAAATAATAGATAAAATGTCTACCAGTACAAAAATTTGGTGTTTAAGCTACTTAGCGTTGGGACAAGGTGTGAAATGACCTTGAATTTGCCCGTTGATTTGGAAAAAACTCAAAATTCTGGATCGCACTGGTTGGAAAACGCTCGCCCCAATCATGCTGATTTTTGGTAAGGTGTCTGTAGCACAGCTAAACAGTCTTTCAGTGACAAGATATTGGGTCTAAGCTATGTTTAATTTGTTTTAGCTATGAGCCTCCAAACATGCTCCAAAAACTTGATCTTGACACTCAATGGCCATTTTGGTGACCTCCTGTGCACTAGCGAGGTCAATCTGATTTGATAATACATTTTCCGTCGTAAACGGCATGAATGTTCTTTCCATTTCCAGACAATGAATACCCGCTTTTCGTCAACTCTGGCTACAGCAGCTCATCAAATATTGCTAAAATTTGCGTAAAACCCAATTGTTTGATTGTTGCATTTGGTTGCTAGTGTGCGTCATATCTTAAGCAACCGTTGATACCTGGGGCAACAATATTTCAGAATTTTCGTTAGAGACGTGGGAAGCATTTAGTGTGAGTTTTAACAAAAAGTTGAGGGGTCGGGTGACAATGCTCTGAAAATTGGCTTGATTTGACATGGATTGACCATATATTTGCTACAATAAATCACTTTAGTGTTGAGTAAATTTAAGACAAATTTAAAATAAATACATATAATTTAAAACTAAATAAATAAGATGCTATAGACCTTTATGAGCTTTGTCAGTGGAAATAAACAATAAAAATAATAATATGATAAAATTAATAGCAGAAGAATGTTACCATAGATTGATAATTACTTCCATCATACCAACTTCACCCTTTAATATTCTAAATATTTCCTGCATTCATACTTACAGACTGTAATTACCCAACACAGATGGAAGTAAAATACAAATCATAATGACATCGAGTAACTAGCCTTTATCTCAATAATAATTACGACACTGATTTTCTTGCCTGTTATCTCAATAACAACTAGGTCATTTTCTGAGAATTTGAATGGCAACAATGCAGTATTTCTAAATTCATCAAGAGCTAGGAAGTTGGAATTATCTTTGGTATGTGTCAGCTCATCTTCAAGATTCCTTTCCATTTTTGAGGACGAAAAATATTTGAGCAATATTTGATGCTGACCACGCGCTACCCCGGTCGGTACCGTTTACCCTGATGTACCGTGTTGCTGCAGCTGCCCTCATGTCCAAAAAATGTATTTTCCTTCAATTAATCAGCTGAAATCAAGTGGTTTATGATGCATAACCCTGCGCCAATGCTGACAACAAAAAATGCGTTAAAAGTGAAGCTAAATTTTTTTATTTTCACACTTATCTACGTACACTTTTACATAATTTTGTTAACCCAGGGTACAGTGCTAAAAAAAAAAAAAAAAATTGACAAAACTGGCAGATTTCTAGTTGGTACCCCGGCGGTACCATTTATGTCATCATTTAATGAAACATTGGTGGTCGCGAGTGCATAGCCTTGGAGGTGGGGACGGTGTTATGGGGTGATCCCTACCCCCAATGACAGAAAAGGTGAAATTTAGAATATAAAGGGTCTGGCATGTCACACTTTTTTCCTTTTTCTCCCTTGCTCTTAAAATCGAGTGCCCGCCTGGACAGCAGAACTGGACGCAACCAATCAAAATGCACCCCTCCCCTACAAATGTAGCTCTCTCTTTAAAACAATCTTGTTATGCCACTGTGTAGTAACCTTTTCTATTATACAAGATGCCATGAAACAATATATTACCTCTATGCAGTTAAGAGCCTAAGACATCATCATCATTCATTTAAACCAAACACATGTGAAAGAATGCGTTGTCCTTCAAGCTTGGGGTGTATTTATGGCCACTTAAAATGGAAAATGGCAGGATTTTAGGGAAAAAACCAAGTGCCCACATATATTTATTACTTTTTTCATTTTTCATATTTTCATATTTATGACTTTTTTTAACATTCACCATCAGTACTCATTGCTAACAAGCAAGTTTTGTTGTATTGCCCTTTTGTTTCTGGATCAATTTCTATCGCCAGCACCAGATTAATTCATATACTGATAAATGAATTGCTGTTGTCTCCAGCAAGTTTAAACAACTCAAGACAAATCTCCAGCCGGAGATTAATGTATACATTTGTCGTATGTGTTTTCCTGCATTGGTTCTTGGGCATTTTCCCAATCATTGTCAAACCCTTTAACAGTATGACAGTTTTCGAAGAGCCTACAAGCATGCCATTATCATGCCTAACCTGTGAAGAATGCTTCTCATTAGCCCACTGTGTGATATATGGCCACTTAAACGAGGCATCATGCGGTTTTTGCTATTAAGCAAGATGAGAACGTTTGAAAAGGCATCGCATCTAAGGCCGTAACATTACACAATTTTCGCAGCAGTTGGACATGTGGCGGCTGTCATTGAGGTTGACATTTTGGTAATCCCTTGGAGACGAGCTTCACGTTAGTGAACGTTCTGGTTTTGGTGACAGTAGATCGAAGTGCGATTTCGTGGAGCTCACGACGGTGATTGAGAGAGCGGTCATGTCACCGTCTGGCCTTTAATGTTTTAACCATCTTGCCACTCAAGCGTTGGCTTCTCGTTAGAATTCGGTAAGCGGCGATCATGTGCTCACAGATCAAAGTCTTGGAAATGTTGAACATTCATCACTGCCTCCAGTGACAGATATAGGGAAGGGTATGCATGTCATAGTGACCATTCACAGCTAAATTGACATGCTGGCCCCCCCTTTGGGTGTATTGCAGCGGGGGGGTGGGGTTAGGAGGATTCATACTCCCCACTCCCCCCCCCCACACCACCGCAGGTTTGCAAATTGCAATCACTATCTAATCATGATTTTCTTTTTCGAATTTTAGTAGATTTAAAATATACCTCTCCCCCAAAAATATTTAAAGTTTGTTAGGTGATATTCGGTACACTTTTACACATACATGTATCTTGCTGTTTATTTCATGTGAAAACATGTTCCAAAACCAATGGATATTATGACCCCCAACAAGAAAATCCTGCACATTTCATTTGTGAAAAAGATACCAAAATAGTATATGATGATGGTCCACCTAGAAAAAATCCTGTATACACCCCTGACATAATACCAAATTTGATTATTTGTATATGGGTCTAACTGAAACTCTTTGGCCCAATTCACAAGGTGGTTTAAGGCACAGAATCTCTGTTTGGCATCCCTCCTATAGCCACAGCAAAAATCACTCATACCCTTTAGGCTATTTATGAGGATATGATCTGTGAAATATGAACCTCAGTTATAGCCAATATTTTGAAAAAATTTGCAAAAAAACCTAACTGCCTATTTAGTGTATTTCTAGGCTAGGAATTTTCCGTCTCCAGCAGACAAATATTCAAATCACAGTAGTGGTTCCTATAGGCCTGAATTCAATAAAACTTAAGTTTTCTTACATATAGTCCTATAACTTTCTGCTAAAGTTTTCTTGAGATGGTATTATCTGCAATTATACCCAGTGCATTTACACATGTTAATTTTTAGGCTTGCAAAAGAGATGCCCTTCGCTTTACTAATTTTCAGACATTTAATATGGAAAGCAGCTTGTCCCTGATTTCGAAGAAAAGATTGTCCCCATTAATTTTCCCGTCCCCCTTTCATGAGTTACATGATGTAACAGTATGAAAAGAGATAGAACTCTGAACGGACTGCACTTGTGACAGAAATAGAACACTATGTACACTGGTGTTTTATGTTCAAGTCCCACGTGTTCATTACGCTGCACAGATTAACTAGGCCAAACCTGCGGACTCCTGAATATTAAAAAAGTCCGCAAAAGAATTTTCCTCCTCT